>QKMX01353102.1:3001-15114 GCA_003401595.1 Venustaconcha ellipsiformis
CTTGCTGGCTGGGTGGTTTAATTTTCATAGTACACAATCAGTGTATTCTTGCTAGCTGGGTGGTTTAATTATTATATTATGCAGTTAATTTTATACATTCTGGCCAGATGGTTTAATTATCATAACACAATCATTGTAATACTTCCAGGTAGGATGTTTTAATTATCATATGACTGAGTCAGTGTTATTCTTTCTGGCAGGATAGTTTAACTGTCACATGACATGTTTAACTGTCACATGACATTTAACTGTCACATGACATGTTTAAGTTCATATTTGCTGAAATCATAGTGTAATTATCATAGGTCACAATCAGTTTTATACTTTCTGACAAGATGGTTTAATATTCACAAGACTATCAATTTTATCCTTGCTGACAAGATGGCATTTTTATCAAATGACACAGTGTTGTACTTGCTAGTAGGATGGTTTAATTATAATTTTATACTTTTTGGCACAATAAATGTTGTATTTGTTGACAATATTTTAAAATGTCAATTTTACACGTGCACACAGGATGTGTAATTATCATATGACATGTTTACCTGATTATAATGTTTGCTCAACAGATTTTGTCCCAAGCACTTATCAAAGTTGGAAGAAAATAAATAAAGCAATGTCTCAAAGACACATATACCTTCTTGATAATATTTAACTGTAAAAGTTTGGAAACTGAGTCAAATCAAAGACTGTAGTTGATTTCATTTTATCTTTTCTTTCCTTAAATGCAGGTAAATGTGTACAGGTGAAGAAGGTCCAGGGAGAAAGCTTGGATAAATTCAGAGTTTGTTCAGATGTAGTTACATGTGTCAGTGACTTGCTATAAATAGGCAGATGTTGTTAACTTTGAGTAATTCATCTGTCTAGAATGGAGGATGTCTCTGAGAGATTGCACCTGCTTGACAGCGAAAATACAGGAAACAAGGATCAAGTCAGAATTGCAACCCCTACAATTCCGTGTAGATACATCCCATTGGAGGTCATAAATAGTCTGTACTTTGTATCTTTTGCAGTTTGTTTTCCTATTCAGCAGTTCTATATATATGATTACATAGGAAATAAATTTGGCATCCCCCACCTTTCCAAGGGAAACACACAGGATGCCACAACATGCTCCATTTCTAGTGACAATTCTTCCAGAATAGTGAATCAAATCCAGAAAGAGGCTTCTGATCAGTTTTTGTATTTGTCTTTAGCCAGCAATATTCCTAGCGCCATCATAATTTTGTTTCTTGGTTCCTTATCAGACAAATTAGGACGGAAATTTTTCCTTCTGGCTACCATCATTGGTGGAGCATTAAAGCAAATAGTATATGTGATAGTCATGTACTGGAATCTATCTATTGGCATATTGTATGTTGGATGTGCTCTAGAAAGTCTGACAGGTGGGATGGGTGCCACACTAATGGCTACATTCGCAATCATCGCAGACATCTGTCCTCCTGGCAGGCAAAGAGCAATTCGTATCACAGTACTGGAAGCATCTATAGCAGTGGTTGTAGGACTGGCACTCCTTGGGGCAGCATTCTGGCTTCATTATTCTAATTACATAATACCAACATTGGTAATTTTAGGACTTAGTGTTCTCAACCTCGTTGTGTGTATCATTTTTATACCAGAGACTTCTCAAAGTAGAAGTGAAAGAAGCCGAGATGGAGCGATAGCACAACTCACTAGATGTTTTACAGTGTACACTAAAAAAATGGAAAATCGAAGATGGAAACTTTTACTTTGTCTCTTTTGCTTTTTCCTGGCAAGTGCTTCTACTTTGGCAAAGTCCAGTGTGTGGACATTATTTGTTCTCCATCAACCTTTCTGCTGGTCACAGCTATATGTGAACATCTTTTCTGCAGTGCAGATCTGCCTGCTTTGGTCATCCTCCATACTCTTTGTAAAGTTTTTGCATCACAAACTGGGAGACATGGGCCTAATTTTGATTGGAACAACATCAGGGATTGTAGGAATGGTTCTCCTAGCACTTGCACAAGCTGGATGGTGGATCTATGTCTGTAAGTTTGAAATTAATGAATTAATGTAAGACATGTACAATGACCTCCCCCAATAAAATTCTTATACCATATATGATACAGTATTTCTCCCATTATAAGAATTGGATCCAAATTAATTAAATTCTGTCAAAAAAATAGATGAACTTGTTATCAGACAAAGTCATCGCTGCAAGTATTTGTCAGAAGTTTGTAAAAGAGTTGGTGGTGGGTTGGTAGTCAATTAGAATTGGTAAATATTTAAAGAAAAGCAGAATATCATAGACATTGCAATAAATCCTCACTCAAAAGATATAAAATACAATATTTCAGGGACAAGCTTTTACCCAGAAGTTGAGAGTTGGCTTATAATCAAAGAAAGATAACCATGTAGGGTATTTGCCAAAACTTTTTCAAACAAAAGGATAGTTGTTGTGGGGACTTATTATTGAATAAATATGGTTAACAGTTTTGTAATTGATATTTGTTTAATTTAGTAGTATAATTTTGTTGATGAATACCATTTGTAATGTATTTGACAAAGACAGTTTTTGCATCTTTAATAGTGTTATCTTAACTACAGTGTTGCACTAATTACTAATTAAAATGTTTAAAATTGGTTTACTAGTACACTGTACACAGTTATGGTCCGTTATAAATTTCCAAATTGATTATTGGCAAATAAGTCAATGATAAAACACATTAAAAGATTTATAACTAGAATACAAAATAAAAATTTAGTTTTTTAACTTTTGTTTAATCACAGTAATACAATTGATAACCAATTATTTTTCATGTTACCTCAGAACATGCATGCAACAGAAGTTTGATTTGAGCAGTTCAGATTAATCATTCATGGGTTTTCACTGCTGATTATTAGCAATAACTAATTTGTATATTTTTCCACCCACTGTGGAATATTATGATCAGTGTATAAGAAATTATAACACATTTTATATATCTAAATTATTTGAAAGGGTACAAGTTAAACTTCTGTATGAATTTTAAAGTAATGCTAATAGACCTGGGTCAGTTTCTGTCAGATGTAATCAACTAAATTACAATTACTTTTGAACATTTTGATTGCACATTTACAGATTTTACTTACTTTGGGACAGAGTAATTAAACTGCATTAATTTAATTTTTTTAAAAAATTTTATAAAAAAATTAAATTTCAGTTACTTTTGATCACATTTGTGAAATCAAAATATAGTTCTGTATTATGGACGTTAAGAGTAACTGAATAATGCCTGCATTATGTCTTGAACTAAAAAGATAGATACATGCATATCAGCTCTCCCAGTTACACAAAATTTCGGTACACCTGAACTGTCTATTACTTTCAGTTTCTTGAGACTTCATTGGTCATAGAAGGGATAACTGCATAGTGATAAATAGCTGTGTAATATCCCTTGTATTCCACCTTCACATCATTAAATCTTATTGGTTTTATATTTTATGCACAACAACACAGGTAGATGGTGTTGAGGAAGTTGGAGTAAAGTGCATTGCCCAAGGACACATTACAGTAGCCATCTTGGGTTGAATCTGCATCATGAGTTCAGCACACTGACCATTGTGCCACTGTGACCATGACTTCTGCCTCCTTTTGTCACCTTTCATGATATACAGAAGGGCAACTTAGTCCTATTTACAACTTTGAGCCTGTAAGGGGAGGCATTAATCTCAGTTTAAAACATACAAACCTTGTTATCTTCCATCTAAAGCACTAGTAATATTATAGCACAGCAAATTGTTTAATTTCTATTGAAGGTTCAGTGATTTGATTTTCAGGAGGGAGGGAGTGTGGTCCAGGAAACTGGAGGCAGAAAATGTTTGGCCCCCACAGAGTTTACAAATAGGTATTGCTCAGATGATTTAGAAGAAAATAAAATTTATTATATCCATTATATTAGTTGAACAAAAAAATTATCTTGAGGTCTAAAAAAGTTCTGGTTCAAATAAAATCACAGCCCCATCCCCAAGAACATTGATTGGTTAGATAATAAATGTGAAGATAATTATCATGAGCATATACTAGTAATTTTGTACATGCCTGTTTCTCATTCAATTTTTAAAGAATTTAAATTTAGTTCAGGGTATGAGCATATTTGTAAAAAGTTAATGAAAAAAATCTTATTGATTAAAGGGTTAATGAGACTGATTGATTAAGTTACAATTATGTGTGATCAAACAAGAGAAGTAGTAATCAATTACAAATGGTTATGATTACTTGTGATTACTTTGAGAAGCAGTTGTGAATTACAAATGAGTATAATTGCTTGTGATTACTTTGAGAAGCAGTAATCAATTATAAATGATTATAAAATTACTTGCGATTACTTTGAGAAGTAGCAGTTAATTACAAATGAAAAAAATGACTGGTTATGATTATCCCAGGTCTGATCAGTAAAATATGTATGTAGTAATGTAAAATAAGCATATAAACCCAGATCTGACTGATAAATTGCATATATTAATATTACATAATCATGTCTGGTTGGTAAAGTGCATTATATTGATGTTGGATAAGCTTATTATACCACATCTGATTGGTAAAGTATGCATTTAGTTATAATAAATATAAAAGGATAGCAGCCAAAGTAGTTGCAGATAGTCATGTATGTGTGGGTAATTTGTTGTAGTTGTTGTTAGAGGTATTGATATTCATGTTTATATTTTTGGCACAGATTCTGACCTTTACAGCAAGAGCAGTTTAATATCATGCTTTCATTTATTTTGCAGCAGCTGTTACCAGTCTCTTCCTGAGTGTGCTGATTCCCATGTTTCGTTCTGCCATGTCCCATTTAGTGTCCCCTGAGGAACAAGGTAACTTGCTTTTTGGTAGGGCCAGTAAATACCTTTTATGTTGTGGTCTGCATATACCTTTCTATACACCAAATTGTGTCCCAAAATGAAAAAAGTAATTTACTTTATGGTAGGGCCAATATATGTCATTTTATACCTTTCGTTCCATGAAGAAAAGGGTAACTTGCTTGATGATACGGCCAATAAATGTCTTTGTGTACACCATTTTGTGTCCCATGAAGAACAAGGTAACTTGCTTGATGATAGGGCCAATATTTGCCTTTCTAAACACAATTTTGTGTCCCATAAGAAACATGGTAACTTTCTTTTTGGTATGATTATTATATCCCTTTCTATAAATGGTTGGATAAATTGATGAGTTCTGAATTTACTTGGGTTCATGATTTTTAATAAACTTTTTTATTTTCTAAATGTGTTAGTTACATTTTGTATGAAATTCTGAGGAAATAAAATAATTTCACTTGCCCAAATGTGTTTTTTTACTGGTTTTGGGTAAACAATAGATTTGTGTGAGACACCTGTAGACCAAAGAGCTGATATCATGTTTACCCTAATGATGTTGAGAGGGTTATCAGTTGATGGAGTTGATTATTGATATTTTGCTTTCTTTTGACACATAAAATTTGTTAGAATGTTAAATTTCATTAAATGTCAATACATATGTCAAAAAGTATTACAAGCTTACATTATTATGATGAAATTATATACTTTCTTAGCATATATTTACACAAAAAATAATATTGATTTTGGATGAAATATACTAAAACTAGTGCTTTTTCTGAAATCCAACACAGACTGTCAAGGTAACATAGCAAGTTCTTTGCAATGCACAGCACAAGGCTTAGTATAAAGTTGTTATCAGAGTTAAAAATAAACCTTTCATTTACCTTAGATTTTTAAACACCAAATTAAAAACTGAAAATTATGTAAGTCAAATCTAATTGAAATCTTAGACAAGCTTATATTCTGCAAAACCTGACTAATTTTGCATTAAATTTATGATGTGTGTACCAGTTACAGAGTCATAGTTAACATGGCAGATACTTCAGCAGAACATTTATGTAAAGATTAAAATTAAGCTTTTGATGTTTGGTTATATTGTTTTTCTGCAGCTTGAAAGTGATTTCAGCATTTTCTCTCTTTTTAATCTTAGGTTGTTATTATGTTTCCATTTTGCTTTTTCAGGTGCAATGTTTGCTGGGATAGGTAGTGTAGAGATGTTGTCGAATGGTATAGGAGGATTAGCATTCAATCTGATCTACAAGGCCACTGTAGACTGGTTCCCTGGCTTTGTTTTCCTGGTCATAGCCTCATTGTTGACTACCGTCTTCATGCTGTCAACGTAAGAGCAAATATATGCACTTTTCACCCAGTTGTATAAGTGTCTGTGTCTCTCATATCAACCACAAACCTTTTAATTTTTTTAATTTTTTTAATTGATTGGTAATTTTATCATGGACAAAACACTGTTATATTTTGAAACTTTGATGACTTTTTCTTGTCCAGAATTGGAGAATATAGCAGCACAATCATGTTTCCATTCTTCACGTGTATTTAAAGTTAAACTCATGATCTTTATTAGGCCCACGTTAGAAGAAATGTTAAACATAGTGGTCACTATGAAGATGAGTACAGTGATGGTTACACTGTCTCCAGTTAGGTATGACAGCTGTTGTGCAGTATCATTGCTGCTGAACATTGCTGCATCAACTAGGCTGAATACAAGAGCATCATCATGGCTCACTACATACTGACAGCAAAACATGTTTTATTTATTTTCATTATTTCATTATTTATGACTTGATTTCAATGAAATAGAAACAAAATGGTTTATCATTTATATCTGTTACTGATATATATCCATGTTTACATATTCCTTTGTCGCATCATACAAGTAATTTAGATCCCAAAAAAGTGTATCTCCATGGTTCAGGTATCATTTCATTTCAGCTCTTGCTTGTTGTCCCCCATCTTCTTGGCATAAATCTTTGTTTCTTTAGCAAACTTCATGGGACATTCAACAAAAACTTCTAAAACAAAGTCTTTCTCATTGCTAAGTGTTCCAAGTTCAACAGTTGAACTAATGTCGAAGTCAAAATTGTCAATCTTGAAAATGGAGATGTTGTCATTCTATTGTGCAAGTGGAACTATGGCCTGCTCATCATCTGATATGGAATCACTTATCTGGTATTGAAAATAGACTAACATCAATATCCAATCCAGTTTCTGAGATCAAAATCTATTCTATAACTTGTATTCAATCCTTAAAACTCACTGATATCTAAATTGGAATCCATTTTTATTTATATCTACTACATGTCTAAAAGCCCTTCCTTTCTTTCTAAATGCTTCAAACTTTATCAAAAAATAGAGTAAAGATTCCTCTCATTGGTTATGATAATCAGATATATGTAAACTTATGTACTTCAACCTTCATTTAGCATTGCTGTAATATATGCACATATGCTGCACTGGATTTTGAGTAATATATGCACATATGCTGCACTGGATTTTGAGTTGGGCTGTTCTATGCATATATTTGCATTGGAAGGAATTAAGTAGATGTTATCGACATCAATCATTATCTCCTCTACTTACAGGTGCTGTTTTGATGCAGCTATGGCAGCTAGTGGGTTAAAATGGTAGTTCATGTTTTCCATTTTACTTATTTTTTCCTGACTCTTTCATGAGTTATCTTCATGGTTAAACTATCACAGTATGAAGCAAAACTATTCAGTTTGTGACATTTGCTTACCACATTGACTCTA
The DNA here is from genome assembly GCA_003401595.1 of Venustaconcha ellipsiformis. NCBI lineage: Eukaryota > Metazoa > Mollusca > Bivalvia > Unionida > Unionidae > Venustaconcha > Venustaconcha ellipsiformis. The sequence continues at coordinate 10,585 of QKMX01353102.1, forward strand.
AGTTATGGTGTTGGTCCTAGATGGTTTGCTTACAGTTTCCAAGTGGTACTTGTAAATGTGGATTCAGTTATCTCTCCATTTCCCTCCATCTGTCTATCAATTTACTGGATTTTACACAGATTCTTTGAGACTATGTCATTTTGAATGTAATATGGCCTCAGCCTTTAATTTCCTTACTAGCACTTGACAAAGTTTCCAATTTTAAATGCAGATTTTAAATAAAAGGTGACATGCTGCATAGTCAATTTAATAAGTCAAATGCTGTATAACTTAATGTAGTCTTTTTATGTCCGACTTAATATAAAATGATTTTTTATTTTGTTTCATTCAGAAACTCTAAATCTTGTATGCATTTTTGACAGTTAAGGTTATACTCATTGTTTCCAGTGACTATCAAACACGATATATGCAACAAAATTATGTATTGGCTATAAATTGATGCTTTTTAATTTTCAGGATTCTGCTTGTAAAGACTAGGAGGTCCAAAGTACATTGTCCTGAAGGGGTTTCCTGTCCAGTTGAAAAGAATTCCAATTCCCCAGAAGCCTAAACTTTGCAAAGATCTATGCATCATTAAGCTTGAATCATGCAATTCCACCGTCAGCTCATCAGTTCTTTCAAGTGTGAGACACTGAAACACACTTCACCAAAATCTCAGCATGGCTTAATATTCCCCTTCTTCCATGCAGCAAGAGATGTGGATAGCACTTTTGGTGTAGTTATATCTACATGTATTACAACAATGCTGGGGTTCATGGGATACAGTCCATGTTGCTCTGACCAAGGTTTTCTGGTCTTTGTTAGATATGATATTAGCATATTTTGCCTTCATTGAAACTCCACAAGAGACATTGATGTGAATGAGACATTAAAAGAATTGCAACTGTTTAGCCAAAAAATTGAAGATAGATTTGAAATTCTTCACCAAAACAAAATGAATTGCTGGCCAGAAAAATTGAGCACATCAAGATCCCACTGCTCACTTGAAGTAAAATAGGTTCCCCAACTCTTTGTAGAACTCTAACTCAAGTGTACTCACCAGGTGTAGACCACCAGATTTCCATATCAGATTTGACTATATACACCTGAATGTTCATGCCAATGTATTTCCTAGCCTTTAGTATATTTGAGTATTTTCATAATATTCTCTCACCATCAGGTTTATATTGCAATGTTCAGGGGAGATCATCCCAAACAAGTCTGACCACAGAACAAAACTGCCCTAGATCTGAAACATTCCTATGTAATTGAACTGACCACCGGAATATATTTATATATTTTATTTTAGCAATCACTACGGCATCTATATGTTTGCTCATACATTCAAACATTTGTCCACACCATAGATAAAGGTTAATGCAAATGTTTGTTGGTATTTTAGAGAATGTGCTGTGTTAAAACATTTATTTTCACTTTACTAAAAGGTGGGTTCAACAGAAGGGGAGATACTTTTTTAAAAGACTTAATTGTACAAAAAGTTTCGGGGTTCATTACATCTCATTCTTTCTTGTTGAAAGAAATTTTCATTTATAATGTATTTATTCAAGATACACTTTGCTTCCAGAAATTATTTCTTGATAGAACAAAAGTAACATTGAGAATAATTCAGTGATATTTATCCTTCATTTATAAAACTATAATATAAACAATGGCTGAAATTAAATTTTAGCATTTATTGTGTGAAAACATATCTGATAATTCTCTTAAAAGATGTTATTGTAGGGTAATTTACTATAATGTTCTATTAGGAGTTCCATATTTTGCATTTTGTTTTCATGTTTTTCTAATTGACTATAAAATTTGGATTACATATTTTAAGCACTTAAAAGCAAGTTCTCTATTGTTTATGCATGTTAACTAGTTAAAGATATAGTTCTGTTAGAAGACATAACAAAAAATTAATTGTAAAGAATATGACCTTGATCTGTTTGAAAATGGTATTGTTGTCACATTACATGTGTAGAAAATCCTAATTTATATTATGGTATATAAATTGTTTAGAAAATGTGTAATGCTCTTTCAGGATTCAATATTTATGCTTGTCTGGTAAACATAAGAGCTAGGAAATGTTGGGAGACAAGTCAAATTTTGCTTGTCGCTCTAGAATGTTCAACAATAGTCCGATCAATCAGCCTCTATCCACCCCCCAAACCTATGTTGATATAGATGGACAATTTCTGGCTTTGAATTCACCTATTCATAAAATGGAGGAATTGCTTGCAGACAGTTTTGTCTGCATAACATCAGTATATGTTTTGGACACTTACATCTATTTCTCACATCCTTTGAGTAATAGTCATTTGAATGGTACTTTCAGCTATGTGTACAGACTATTTATGGATTAAATCCTCTATTTAACAACTTGTAAATTGATGTGCAATAACACAATGCGATGTCCTGTGGCTGTTTTAGAATTGTGTGGCTATATAAGGCTGTTGCCAAAAAAAAGTGTCTTAATTTTATGCTAGTGTGTTCTGGACAGGTGTTTGTAAGCAGCGAAATTGCAGTTTAATGAATCAGTGAATTCAGACCCACAAATCATCCATTTCTGTCAACACCGATTTAGGTGACTGATTTATTGGACTAATCCAGCTATTGAAAAAAAAACTTAAGATAGAAATGAATGCAATCTGGTCTGTTCAGTCACAGCAGGAAGCTAAAATGATAAATGTTAAATTGCAGTTCATATCACATGATATATCCATGTGTGATCCAGGTCGTCAAAACATTGAACTTTTGTACACAAACATGATGATGATAGTCATCATTATAAGCAGTACCAGATCATGTGAGGTAAGGCTTCTCAGTCATAAAATGAGATAACTGTTACTTCAGACTTGGAAATCTGACATAAAAATTGACAAATGCTGTATTTTTAGCAGTCATAATATTTGAAGTCAGCATGTCCATAAGTTTTAAGGTATAAGTATTTTGGAAATAACCTAAATCTTTTGCAGAGACTATAATTTTTTAACCTCATTAGTCCTCCAGGCTAGTAAGCGAATTTGGCCATCATCAATACCTGCAGTATTAGCAAAGTTAGGAATTTTCTATATTTTGATAAACCAGGTAGGTGAATAAAATGTCCCTCCAAATGAAATTTTGTAGAAAACATAAAAATTATTTTATATTAGTATAATGAAAGCAGATGGCACAAGATGTAATTGTTCATGTCACTTTTTATTTAATACATTGTTGTGTACTTTCAATCCTCAATGGTGATAATGGAAGATTTTCATTGTTTTTATCATGTACCATAATTTAATATTCCTTGTATGATGACCAGTTCATCTTGTAGGCACATTTAATTGACTTTAAGCAAATTAGTATCCCTTTGTACTATAACAATTCAACCTATAAGAATAATTAGCCTTCAAACAAATTAATATCTCTTATACCGTGACCTATATTATTTGTTGGTGTATTAATTAGCCTTTCAGAAAGTTAATATCCCTTGTGCCATCACCAGTTTATCGTCTAGGGATATTAATTTGGCTGATGCAAGTTAATATCATTTGTAGTATGATCTGTTCGTCTTCTAGGAGTAATAATTATGCTTCAAAGAAATTAACATCACTGGTACCATGACTGTCTCATCTTGTAGGCATTGTAAATGATAGTCTTCAAGCCAATTACCTGGCTTAATGAATACTAGTCATTGACCAGCCTATTACATAATCTTACCAATTCCTCCCTCAATGGTAATTATCAAACAAACCCCATTGCAACACTGGCAGTGTGTACTTAACAATAACTCAAGATCATCAAGTTTTGCTTAAACTAAAATGCAATAAATTATCATTGAATACTAGTCCTTGACCCCCCTGCCTATATTGAAGTTGGAAGTCTAACAATTAGTTCAGTTGACTATTTCCTGTGGACCTCAAAAGATGTAAGTAGAATAAGTATATAGAATAAGTACCATGTTGGAACATATTTATTTTCAGTCTAATAAAAGATAGGCATAGTTTAAGAAGACCATATTGACTTGTTCCCTGCCACATTTAAGTTTCTCCTCAAATCAAATCCTGACTTTATCTTGCCTTTGATTCTTCAGACAATAATAAGCTTTTTGTCAGTGATAGAAGTTGGGTTATGAAAGTTATAAACTTATTGACACTTAAATGTTTTTACTTTGAAGAAAGTAGTTGAGGTGTTCTACATTAAGGAAATCCTCAAAATTTCTTCAGAAATGAAGCAAGACATTTTTTAAGAGAAATCAAATTTTTGACTTTGAATCTTGAGTATATGCTAAATTTTCATTATAAAAAATGGTCATTGATACAAAGCAAGTGCTGACAAAATATTAGATTTTTACAATTTGAGGAATTCAGATTCAAACATTAGGTAAACTGGCAACCAAAATATCAGAAATGCTTTGGGGGCACTTGATTTAGAGTTACAGGTGTGTATGTGTGGTTTTAATTTTTCGTGTAGCAGTAACAATTTTTCAGTCATATCACTACAATGTAATGCCTACATTGTGACAATTTATATTGATGTCTAGCACTGGGGCATCATGTCACAGAC
>QKMX01353106.1:0-13280 GCA_003401595.1 Venustaconcha ellipsiformis
CTCTCTCTCTCTCTCTCTCTCTCTCTCTCTCTCATCTTCTACTTCTAATTTACATGGGAGGCACTTGCATTGGCAATTGAAGGCCTTGTTCAATAACACCATCTTGATCCTTTGGTTCCTCCGCCATCATAAACAACAACTGACACTGACAATGCGTGACCCTACAAAACAAAGGGTGGCTGACACCAGGCTGATTGGTATAATTTGCCACTAAAAAGTATGCTTAGTACAAAAAATTCCAACGACTCAAGGATAAATTAAGTGATCTACAATCCTTAAGTTACACAGGTAGCTCATGTAATAATGGGGCTAGGGAACGTCTACTGGCACAACTGGACAGAACGTGACACACAGTTGAGTTGGTCAGGGCGATTTGGAGCGTATACTACGTCAGCGGTTGTCATCCCCTCCGGTCCCATTCCTCCTGTGCACCTTTGGCCAGACAATTAAGAAGAACGGATATCGTACATAAAAGAGGAGTTTCTGTGGCACCATACCTGAAACACCGACCAACTAAAAGCTCAACAATTATTAAGCAATAACATGTTGCAAAAGCTCCTAGATAGCATAAGCGACTTAAGTCCTTGTCAGCCAGTTAGCCATTCAGTCAGTCTGGCTACCCAAAGTTGACCTGTTAACTTAGAAGAAGATAAATAATAGAATTGCCAGGCTTCTAGAACTCCAAATGCACCTGGAATATGCCAGGCGCAATTTAGATGAACTGGCTATGAAGGCTATAGCCGAAGAAGTCAGGATAGAGAAGGAGGAAAAGGAGAAAAAGAAAGAAGAGGAGAAGGAAAGGAAGATAGTGATCCTGCCTCACCTCATACTGAGACTTGAGGTTTGAACCCCAACGCCTCCACAACCACCACTTGCACAGCAAAGACAGCCACAGTTTCTGTCATCGGTACCAAGAGCCTCTGTCTCCTAGGCAGAAAACTGTTAGCAGGAGGATGAACTAGAGAGACAGCGGCAAGAGTGGGAGCCACAGTAACCTCATCATCTCCGGGTCTAGCCTAGGAGAAGACAGAGGGTACACGTATTCACTATCCTAAAGAGTGAACACTTGGATGTTGAGGCCACTTAAGCCCCGTCTGTGCTCCCAATCACTCGCATTAATTGGGACAATGACTGCAGCCGGCGATGCGGTGCAGGCACGGCCTGGGAGATGATGACTTCTCAAGGCTTACCAGATCTCTAGAAAAGATTCTATTTAAGTTGCCGTTTTGTGTGAATGTGAAGTATGGTGACTATAAACACTCACTTCTTTACTGATGTGTGTGTATATGTGTGTGCATGTATGTGTGTTTGCGTTCGCGTTCGATTGTGTGGATAATATATATGGTGTGTTTTTCTTCTCTTCCCGTTTGTGTGGATAGTAGATAGGTGTGTCTTATGCGTTCGCGTTCGTTTGTGTTGATAGGAGATATGGTATGTTTTATGCGTTCGTGTTCGTTTGTATGGATAGTATATATAGCGTGTTTATGTGTTCGCGTTCATTTGTGTGGATAGCAGATATGGTGTTCGTTTCATCCCGTCTGTGTGGATAGATGTCCGTACTTCACATATATAACACAGAGCGACCTTCAGTCTGGGTACCCAGCGTTGACTAGTCAACACAACATGGACTTGTTCAACAAACTAAAAGATATTTATTACTAGATGGTTGATGCAGCCTGCGTAGTGGAAAGACTTGGAAAAGAATGGAGATATCCAGTTAAGAAAGACTATAACCAGTCAAGTCACCAGCCTGAAAGTAGCTTAGGATAAGGTGCTAGACATGTCAGAGGAGAACGGTTGACATTTGTTCCGATTTTTACCAGGTCAGACGCACGTAAGTCTTCCTAACACTTTCTCTAGAACCTTCAAGGGATTCTTAATGAGGGATAACAATAAAATCAGAAAAAGAAGCCCCCCCCCAAAAAAAAAAAACAAGCGTGTAAAAATTCCTGAAAGATTAAGAACAAGCATATAGATTGTTTTCATCTACCCACTATATCTACCTAATGATTAACAAGCATGCACATTGTTTCTGTCTACCCACTATATCTATCAAAAATGACCTTCAGACATGACAATTGCAGGTATAAATTTTGGGTTGGGTGCATAAACTTCTTCTGCTATGAACTACAATTGACTTCTCTGGTTAAGTGGATAATGTTCTTATCCTTCATTTTAATATAGATATCCAAAGATATGGACCATTTTGATATACCTTGTGTATTTGATTTTTTATGATTTTTTTATACTTGGTCACTGATTGCAGCAATAATTTTGTACATAAAAACTGGCCCCTGCCCCCCATAGATCTTTCTATTTTTGTTTCTATGGTCGCGTCCATATTCGAATCACGTGACCGTCTGCCATTAAGGTACTGATTCACCTCTGTGGTTCGTCTGAGAGACGATTATTTTCTACTTGCTGATTCTGAATATCAGCGATTATTTCAAGCAGACATGTCAACAGAAAATTGTATGTGTGTAGATAAGTTATGTTTTATAGTAAACGGATAAAGGTGATTCCAAATTACAAGCGATTAGCATGATCAGAAACTTAATAAAATATAATCATTGGGCAATGTCGATTAAGTCTTCTTCCAAACTATTCCAATTTTAGTGGACTTGATTCAGTCCGGTCTTTAAATGACAGACATGATCAATTGCTTAGAAAACGAATTCTTGAACGATCATAAGAGCTGCTTTTGTATTAAAACAATAAAACAAAACGACGAACCGTTATATCTGCGAATGCGAAATGCCTGATAGTTCTGACACACACTCCAGGTATTACAATCATCAGTTATTTATGGTCTTTCAGATAAAACGTACATGCCGCTCCCCTACTGAATTATTAATTAATGCAATGGTGCAATGAGTGGGAGATAGGAGATAATGGCTTAGATACCTGATGGAAAGATTGAAGGTTAAAGGACAAACAGACACAATTCTGATTTTTACAATTATGAAACAGGTGTAGGATAAAAAGTCAGAAATTAAATTGTCACAATTATTTTTATTGGAGTTATGAAAGAGAGAAAGTCAACAAGTCACAATCTGACTTATATCATTTTTGAAGTCTTCTTGCTGCACGAATTAGGACCATGATTTATCAGTCCTATTAAATCTAGTACTCGTACAATAATACCTTTTTACCTACTAAATTATTGTCCAAAACCACCCCTTTCTGCGTACATTATAATTTGATAACAAGAGACAAGTTATTTGCTTCTACATACAATATTCTGTAACCTTGTTTTCCCAGTAATTAAAGAAACAAACCGTGCCGCCAATTGAAAAATTCTTATCATCACCAATTCTTGTAAAACACACTTTTTCTAAGAAGCAAACCAATATTATCGAGTGCTAAATTATTGTCAAAACAACTGTATCGTGTCATGCTTGATTATTTAATTGTTTGTTCAGTGTGTAATATTTGCATCAATTAGAATATTGAGCGCGTATCAGTAGTCTGTGTAATTATATCACTGTGGAAAAAACTGAATGGTGGAAAGAATGAAGCAGATAAAAGCACAATTTTTATCGTGCAGATATTACATGTAGATAAATCCAGTAAATACATGTAATAAAGCAATGCTTTAATTTATTGTTTATCCATCAGTTTATGTTAATTGTTTTGAGATATCTATTAACAGTATCACACCATCAATATTTAAATTAATTTATTCCTTATTGACCTACACAGCAAAACGTGAAACTATAGCCCTAAGTTATTACAATTACAGAATCTCCATTGAGGTGTTCCCTTAGTAAAGGACAAAGAGTAATACATAAAATTGCTCAATTTGTGCCTTATGAATGTGCTTTTAAATGACACTCGGATAGTATTGGTTGTGTTAGTTACATGTGATGAATTATTAAGTAATTTGAAGTAAGCGTGTAATATTAACATATATGTTAGCATAACCAGTCAAAAGTACAAAGTTTGCATGCTCGGTATCCAGGCTTCGTTAGCAACTTTATGGCCGACGCTATTGTTGACATCTATCGGCGAGGAGGAGATAACTATGTAAGCACTATCTACAGGAAAGGTCTGTATCTACCTAAGGATTAACAAGCATACAGATTGTTTTCCATCTACCCACTAATATTTCATATCTATTAAAACATAATCATTTAATGCATATGTATTTTTGTCCATTTTGTATTTTATTATAGGGTGCTAAAAATCTTTGTAGATCCCTGATATCAACATAATGGCTTTTCATTCATTAAAGATAATTAGCTTATCGAGGTGATTTGGTTTTCTTTAATTTAAGTTAATCTAAATGGTTTGATTTTGTATCTCACAATTTTGTTTAATATCATACACATTTACGGACACATCGAATGCGATTTATCAGTATCTTCTATTTTCAGATATCTATAAATCCAGCGATAGTATTTGTTGAAATTGTATTTGGTTGATTTTTGTGGATTCGCTAATTTTTTTTTTTAAAGCCAATGAATGAAGAGAAAAGTCTAGAGATTTAGAATAGCAAAGTAACGAATTTGTTTACGAATTGACCCACATTGTGGTTATGTTATTGTGTATTAGTATTTTATATAAAAGTTGTGATCATCAAAAAAAAGTTAATTCCTATTTTACCATCAGTCCGTCCTGGAATCAATTTTATGTGTTCAGTTAGAATCTGAGAGGATTTAGTTATTTATATTATTCGTTGGAATGTGGAAGTGCCTATGACTTTTGGACTAAATCCTTATTGTGAATTCATTCATAGACATTCTGGATTATATTATTGTAATACATCAAGAAGGTTAGCACATCGACTCATTCAAGACTACAAGCATATATAAGCTTATTCGGAAAACTAGACTTTTGGACTTTTCATAAACGTTTTAGGGTTATTTGTGATTTAATTCACAAGCAAGTTCCTTTTAAACTTTATCTTTTCTATTCAAAGAAAATAAATCATTTTTAACATTTATTAAACTTGTTGGTTTTGCTTTTGTTTGTTATTTAGTTTAAGACAATTGATTCGTAACAATATGAATACTCAAGGCATGGCCATACAGCACCATAACTTCGAGAGACAGCTAGAACTTTAAATAACTGAACAAAAGCTGGAACTTTAAACTTTGGAAGATTGTGTGATATTATAATGGATTAAATCAATGTCAGTGTAGTATATACATTTATGCCAGTTTGGTTTCCAGTTGCAACGCTCATAAAAATTCGACTTTGTTTCGCTTTGGAATCACAAGCAGATGGCGGTCACTTGTAGGAATTGACCATTATTAGCCACTTTGTAAGTACTGTTTCCTCTTACTCCTTTTTCTGAGATGAATTATAAGTATTGTTGTCAGCATGATGATAAACGATAATCCAGCACAGGACGCTACCAAGACGGCTATAAAGGATGTATTGCTTAAATTTAATGGGTTTAATTCCTGATCGTTTTTTGATGTGATCAATTTGGTAATGTTGTTTTGCTTGGATTTCGTTGATTCTATCGATTGGAAATTAGATGCGTCTGGAGCTGATGATGATATGATATCAGTCAGGGAGATTAAATTTAAAGTATTTCCTTGGCTGATTTTTACCGACGAACTGGAAGTGGATATAATTGATGTAGTTAACCATGTGATGGCTTTGGATGGTGATATTTCCAACAATTTTGACGTAGACAGCTGTGAATCGTATGTCACAGGCGTTGACTTAGGTGAAATTTTGAAAGCTGATATACTAGACGCTCCACCTACCTCAAATGCTACTGCTTGTGAAGACGAATATTCTAACCTTGTTGAATGCAAAGATTCGAAGAGTCTCAACAAAGAATCAGTATCCATCACTGCTGTTCCTGATTTATGAACTAACCCTGGGAAATTCATTGGAGTAACAGGAATAAATGAGGAGTCCAGGATCAGTTCTGATCTCATCAGATCCCTTGTCATTGATATTGGTGACATAGACGACCATCTTGACAATGCAAGATTTGATGGGAATATGCTTGCTTCAGACGACGCCATCTTGGTTTCAATTGTATCCACGTTTGGTTTTACTACCTCTGTAGTTTTCATAAAGACAGTGGGCGGTGCTGATTTTGATGCCATGTTTGCTTTTGTGGGTTGAATATAATCTGTGATCGTTGATATGAACTGGGACATAAAATTCATTGTTAAAAATGTGGTTTTACTTGACTCCAATTTAGGTGAAGGATTCAAAGATAAATAACCAAGTTGATCCAGTGAAGATATATCTCTATCAACAGTTTTAATATGATAACGTGATGACATCTTTGAGTGCATACTTACATCACTAGTGATTTTCAACGGAAACGCACTCAATCCTTTATCAGATTCTTCCCTAATGATGAAAAAGTGACCAGCAGTTGTAGAAACAGTGGATTGAAGTATCGCAGTAGGAAGTAAATTCAGCTGAGAAGAATATATTTTAAAATACCTGCTAATGGTTGACGCAAATAATGAAAAACTAAGCATGTTTTGAGCACTGCTTTTTGGTATTTGTGATAAACGATTGCTGATGAAGTATCTCGAAACTTTTATCTCAGTGTCATCCGGACGAATAAAAATCGTGTTACTATAACCGTATTGATGTCCGAATTTTGATGCAGAAAAACCTGTCTCCATGTCAATTAAATCAGGTAGCATGAATATACTAGGGTCATTTTGTCTGGATATACCTCTGTTTGCATTTACTTGAGGACTAAAAATGTACATTTGACTTAGGGATCTAAAGGAGAGTTGGTCAAAGTATGTTTCCGATGCTGTTAAGAATGCACTAGTTCTCAAAATAAAAGTACTATCACTCATTACTGATGGATGCTTTGTTGCAAACTCTGTACTTCGTTTTGTTGCTAATGACGATGGAGAATTATTTCCGAGTGTGTAGGAAAGATGATTTCCGTAAGTTGTCTTTCCGAAATTTCCTTGTGAAGGTTCGCTCATTGTTTGATACTGTACTTGTTTTGTCTCAGCCTTGTAGAATGACCTAGCTAAAACAGTGTTATTGAAATTCTTCCTAAAAAAGTATGTTTCATTTGTTAATTGGAGGTAATTGGTTGCGTGGAGTCCCTGAATTTCTGATAATGGGTACGACGTACTTAGGTGTTGAAAGAAAGAGTTTTCCACCACATTAGAATCTCTAATATAATCGAGGGTGGACATTATTTCTGATTTGGAGATACGTCCAGCACTTAAATATGTTCCGTAGTTTATCACACTCATTTCCAAAAACTCAGAAGTTTTACTATCAAGCTTTTGGTCTGACAGAGGAGTATTGACTGCTTCGCACGAAGAGAAATCATCAAACCAGTGGTGTTTTCCAGAGGAGTTTTCTGAAATGTTTGTAATTGTTGTTGTTGAGGTCAAAGCTATGGTCTTTCGATTTGGTGGGGTTTGCACTTGGTCACTTAAATATACATTCTGTATGCATGTGATCGGAGACAAGGATTCAGTTATAAAGAAAGATGATTGTGATATCAATGTATTTGAAACTGGAAATAATGTCTTCATTGCAGAATCAGGTACAGTTGTAAAATATTTCTTTATGTAACTAGTAAGGGGTTCCACATGAATTGGGTATATTTCTGACGTGGATTTAAAAGCACCGAAGGCAAGAGTTGAAGGTTTAAGGCTAATTGTGCTGCCCATTGGTTGAAGCAAAGTATACTTTTCTGGAACAAACTGTGTCTGCGTCATGTCTACATTAAGTGCTAGTACAGAAGTTGCCACGTATGAATTAAAAACAGTTAATGTCTTCTCATATTTTGAATTTAGAGTATTGGACACACAAACAGACGAAGTTTGTTGAAACAATAAAGATCTTTCCTGGACTAAATTCGTCTGTGTCACGCCACCATCAGTTAATACTGCATATATAAACTGTGAAAATGCTGGAATAAACGTTTGTTTACCAACCGAATTCCCACCAGCGCCTGAAATCAAATAATCAAAATCAAAACCTAATTTAGATTGTTGAAGTGACACATATCTGTCATTAACAAATCTCGTCTGCGTCACGTATATGTTGAGTGGAGGTACATCAGCAAATGTGGTTTCTGGTTGTAGAACTGTGTGATTATACAACCTGCTTACTTCATCGTACACCAACAAACAGTGCTTTTCTTGGAAATCAAACACCATGGATGAACCTTCGCAAATCATTGGTAATGTTCTTTCCTTTAAGCACTGGATATAGTACCTTGACAGTTTCCGTGAAGGCCATGCATATAACCCGTCTGACAAGTTGGCACACATGTCAAAGTTGAGGTCCATTGTATTGACACATTGACAGATAGTGCGCTTTGTCATATAACTACACCTAGCCTCTGATTCACCAGTGTACATACCTGAAAAAGAAACAACAATTAAAACAGTTACCATTATTTACTCATAAACATTTTTGATGACGAAAATTAAGTTCTATTCGGGACTTAAAAAGCTCAAAGCAAAACTTTCGTGTGTTCCATCGGCCAAAGATTTAGTTAAGTATCTCATGTAAACGCTGTAGCTCCTCGTTTTTTCATCTCTCCTGTCGTATAAAACTGTATGGGGAGATCAGAAGGCACCATTTCAACGTTATCCTTACACTTTTTGTCCAGTGTTGGGAGATGAAAACACGTACTTTCACTGGCTATCCGGGTTTTCCCTATGAAGATGCATCAGACAGAAAGTAGAGAAATAGGATTAATTTTGTATGTTTTATGGTTTATGTATATCCATAAACCACGATATTTCAAGGAAAAGCAAGCGTGTTTTGGTGTATATGTTTCTACGTTTAGAAAAGGGTGAAAAGTATACCCCATGCTGGAAGTGCAGTGCTAGAAGATGGATCAATATGGTCCCATCTCACAGCTAGTCGATGTTAACTTTGATTAGCTTGGTAAGTATTATGACGAGGTTCTCGCTTTTGCACCTCCAAGTGATACAGTAAAGATGAACGTTCCCGACTGGGGGTCCTTTGTGACGAAATGATAATGTACATAGACGACGATACCTTTGTGAAACTAGTGAGTCATGGTCTGAATAAAATGTTACGTGCTAGCGCACAAATATTTTGACGTAAATTATATTTATGGCTATCCAATATTCAAAGGGCTGGAAAGGTAAATCTTTGCAATCAAGACAAGCACACAACAGTTACACTGCAAGGAACACTGTGGAAAGTAAAGCTTTAAATGTTGGCGTTAACTGGGGATCCAACTACAACAATTGACTCAGTCGTTATGTCTATGTATACCTCTAAAAAGTAAAGGCGATACATCTCAAGCAATGACACGGAGTTTAGTTATAACACTACTCAACGAGATCTTGATCCGCAAGGTATGGACCTAGCGGGATCGGGTTCATTTTCCTCCCCATTTCAGCCCCGATGAAAGATATCCGCATTGACCACCATTTGACTATGCCAACAAACCACGCATCTTTCGTGCATATTGACCGCTTTTACTTTACCATCAAGCTTGAGCAATGGTTATTATCTGTGGGCAAAATAAATGTTTTGTTTCTCTCACTCATAATATTGAGGCATATAATAACCATGGGCATAGAGGGATCAGGAAGGCGCCGGCCAAAATTGGCCCCACAAACATGGAACAGTTACGATTGGACGATCAGTCTCGTACAATGCATGTAGCTCCTCGTATTCACAGAGGACTCTTAACCTGCTTCCCACGTTTAGATGATAAACAGGTGCTGATAAGCCACATGACAAATCGATAAGGGTTTACCAAACAAAGTGTCCTTCGTGGGTCGGCTTGTGTCCACCCTACTGAAAACTGTTTCGGTGTGGACACGTTCACCTTGAAAGTCGTGTCCGGAATCTTGAAGGATTACAAGCTGTACAATGTCATATGGTGCACGACATGATGTACATGTGAAATCAATAAGCACAGAGAAGCAACAAGAACAAAGTTTTTTGCGAGAAAGACCCGTGAAGGTTTATCGTCTCTCAAACCACGACGTTTTTGCAACCACGATGTAAAGCCGGACAGAAAAGATGTTGGTTTATGTTTCGTGATGCAACACCTAAGGTTCTAAACATATTTTAAGGAAAAGTATCAGACGATGGCGATGTCTCCGTCATTTCCCCGGAGACAAATATTATTTTGTAAGCGTTTTGTAATTTTTACCTCCGGCAAGGGTGTGTACAAGTCAGATAGCATATGCTTGACCACAATCTGTTAGGCATTATTTAGTTTCCACCGGTCACCAGGTAGTAACCTCGCATCGCGGCATCAATATCATTTCGGCATTCTGGGCAGCTGTTTACTGAGGTAATCGAGACTATCTGGGCGCTTGGGGTAATAATTGGACCATATCCCTGTCATTGTGATCGCGTTCTGTGTCAGTTTCATTGGGGTTAGCTTTTACAACGGTAATTTCAGCTTGCGATGGGGTTAATAATTGCTCCAATAATCATAGTACCAAAGTCGGCCATAATACTCTTTTACGATATTAGCAGGAATTTTTCTTTCTGCAATTAGCATGTTCTGCGTCAGGAAGCTCATCGTGCGTCGAACCATCTTCAGGGTCAAGTCAATCAGGTCAATAGGTTTCATTTGTATCATATTTTGAGTAGTTATTGAATAACTCACAGTGGGGCCGTCAAAGACGATTTCGTGTTGAACTAATTTGAGAGGACTGTGGCATAAGGTTGTGTGGTTACTATCGTTGGGATTCAAAGCAAAGTTTATAGTACTCGGTTGGTTTTACCAATAGCAACAACGACTCTATCAATGTCCTGGGCGCCGGTTGTTACTTCATTAACCTCCATAGGAGTCGTGGTGAACAAACATGGGAAACGCATTTCAATTCGTGTAAGCGGAGTCATAGGGGCAAATAATAATACCAGTAGTCACTCTGTAGTTCATGTGATTTCTGCTAACTTCTCTAGCGAAAGCTTTATCACTAACTTTTTTTTCAACACTTCCGCTAATGTCACTACCATGTGTGAGGGCCATAAAGTTAATGCACAGTCGTCGGGGATTTCAGCTAATCGAACCATCTCCAGCTTTTACAATTAGAACTCGAGTTTGCCTAGAAAAAGGTGAAAAACAAAACCAAATGGGTGCGAATAGACATAATCAAGGAACATGAGAGTGTCCTTGTGGTTAGCACGTATAGGCTCCGATTGAGATGGAGCGAGGATGCCAAACAGAGCACTGAGCTTACTCACAGTATCCAAAGCCAAGCCGCCAGCAGGTAAGAATAAATATCACTCCTTTTTTGGAACAACAACCAAATCAATTAACCCAGGGAACTCTCGGGCACGATTGTTGCGACAACAAAAACGTTGTATTTAGTGATACAACCTCGGCGATAACCTTTCCTTTGGTGTATATAGAACCTTGTATCACTCATCTCGCCGGAACAAAATAGTCGAAAAAGACACGCTTTGTCTCATTACAGTCTAGTCGTTGGCCAGAAAACCCCAGAAAAACTGTGTAAATCTGCAATCAGAGATCGCTTTATTTGTGACTCTTAGAGTGTTGTCAGGGTGTTGAAGACCGTGCTTTATACAGATCTAGTAATATCAAGCAAAGTGATGCCTACTTTGACATCACCACCGTCTGATCGGTAATCAATGTGAAAAAGTCAGAGCAGCAAACCCTTACCAATCCATATCAATTAAACTTTCACATCACGTTGGTTATAGAGGATCATGATACCGTTATACCCCAAAATCCACGATAAAGGAGAGTTTCGCCTGTCAAAGATTTGCAAGGTTGAAGCGTACTTGAAAGAGACTGAAAAACGGCCCACTCTGTACAATAAGTTCAGTCGCATGGTAAAGGCGCTTAGTTAAATAGTTAATACCACGCTAACAGCAGTATCTTTGTGCAATGTGTTGCGGGAATTGGAATATTGTCCACAATCATTATCGCCCCGATTGTGATTACCATTGTGATCATGGCTTTAAGTTGTCATCTGATTCCGTACCTGGGAATTTGATCATCTGGTGAATATCCATGAAACCCAAATAGCACAATCAAATCCACATCTTGAAAGAAACAACGATAAACACAATCACATACCACATATCTAAGGCACTACGTGACAACACCATCTCGGAGAAGGATTCCAAGTTTATTCTTCATGAAGTCGACAAATCCACAATCATGAAAAATGAATTACTACGGTTGCAATCAAAGAAGTGGAACAAAAAACAAACTAATAGCCCGCTGAATAGACGACGATTGCGACGAGATTATGAAAACATTTGCGGAAATTTATCACATGTTGTATGTTGTCTGCTGAAAGGATAGAACCTGCAGGGTTTTCTGACTCAAGGCTATGCAAACCTCCATCATATAATAGTGGTTTTCACTAATCCGCTGGCGGAGCGGAAACAACAGAAAAGGAAATAAATAACGATCACACTGTCAAACATTTGTGGAACAATTGTCTGCTTGTATGCTTTAGTTACAAACCAAACTACAAATAAAAGATGCCAGAGTTATCAAAGGCTTAAAGACATCAAGAAGAGCACGTTTGGTGCACACTTTAGCTAGAATAAAAAACTTAATTTAAACTCATATGCTGAGCCAATAGACTAGGCACAGTGGTACTACAGTAGGATGCTCACGGGTGTGTTGCATAGATAATTGTGGTCAGCATAATAAAAAGAAATACACCCTGAGCTGAGTCAGCTACCGTTTACATTTGCACCAGGCGAAGCAAAGAGTTTTTATTTAATTAAAAACGACTCTTCGCGTTATCAAAGCAGCGAAATAAGTCAAATGTAAAGGTTTCAATTTTAGGCTTGCAAACAGATACCAGTAAGACACTGATACACTCTTTAAAAACAATTGGATGGACCTACTTCTTTGTGTAGAGAAATGTACGGGGACAGGTAGATAGGAGATACGGGGTTCATAACTGAATCTCGTGCCGGAAGAAGACGTTTTCGAGTTGTGATGAAAGGCATTAATTTGATATAAATTGTAAACACTTTCTTTCTTCCCTAGAGGTTCATTGTATAAGATTTTAATTTCGCAACATTGCAAGTTCGTACAGAGATCCAAGTGCATTTAAATTCAGGGTTAATGAATATGCTTGTTACAATAGGTCTATATCTTATTCCTAGCTATCAAAAACATGATGACATTTAGAATTTGATCAAATGCTGTAATAAGTGTAATGTATCCGTGACCTCGACAACCCTCCCTCTAATCGTCATATTCAGTCTCACTCTTGATGAGGGGATTTAGATATGACGAGACAATAACTCACACTTTGCAGAATCAATTACACTTCCCTAACTGGATTATTATTATTATTATTATTATTATTATTATT
>QKMX01353113.1:0-11518 GCA_003401595.1 Venustaconcha ellipsiformis
TAGACAGAACACAAATCAGGCTTTTTATCAGTATCTATGTTTGTAAGTTCAATTTGCTTCAGAGTACCATGTTCAAAATGCCAAATTTTGGTGGTCGCATCTAGGAGAAACTGTCGGGTGGCATCGTCCAAGTATAATGGGCAGAATATCGCCTGTAAGTGACCTTATAGGTAAGTATCTATACAGACAGACACAGCAATGAAAAATGAAACTACTGAATTTCTTGTTTTTGTTCTAAACTGTCTTTCTAAATGGTCTCCTCGGATATTCGCCATGATGAACGTATCCTTAAAATAAACTTCGTTTCCAATCCGTATATATCAGCAATTCTGACCTCTGATTGATATATGTTATCCCATTTTATTTATTTATTAGTCATTTCTAGACAGTAAGTAAAAGTAAATAACAAAAATTCTTATTTGAAACAGTTGTATATTTTATTGAGCTTTAGCGATTTCTATTCGATCTGACAAGTTCAAAGAGTTTTGGCAAAATTCAAAGTTTTTTTTACAAATATTTAAATGAAATTTCAAAGATAAAACCAACATTTCTGAAATTCAAAGTTTTCAAGATAACTTCTCAAGTACAATGAATTTTCAAGGTTTTATAAACCATTTAATGTTCCCAACCTTTCACTCCAAAATTGAGAGGTTTCTTGCTTACCCGTAACACAAGTCACCCATAAAGTTTGGTAACTGTAGATGGTGAAAAACTTGTGCAGAAATTACATTTTTAACCGATAGATTGATGGACATGATGAAAGAATAATCTCATTATAGGCACATACAATTTATGTGGTTACGTGAACAAAAATAAACCTACGACAGTAAAATATAAAATGTAGGTAACAGTGACCTTTTTTTGAATGGGTGTAGAATTAACAGAAATGCACAAAAACAGAAAAAGACCACTGCGTAAAATACAATAGTTTTATTAAAAATGTACGACCAAGGAATAGGCATGAACAATGTCTAAGCCCCCTTTCCATGGGAAAGGTGCTTTGAAACCAACCTAGAACTATTGCCTGGGTCTATGAAGAAAGAACAGTGGGCGTGTGTGTGTGTGGGGGGGGTAAAGTGTGCAGACTTGAATGCCAGGGACAGTACCGCCTAGAAGACAGAAGTGAACTATAAAATTAGCATGGCCAGTTCACCCACAATATAGACAAAGCGGCCCGGTCGCCGCATTCTGCGGCTAGCTTCCATGTGAGCAGTCCTTGTGAAAATATGCGTTTTAATTAATGTGCATAATTAGTGACCAGGAACTGTTCTTACTCACGCATCCAGCAACCTTAAGCATTGTATCTTTTGAAACCAGAGTAAAAAAAAATGTTAGATGCCCCGAATCATTACAACCACGATATACTTGTTAGGTGTTCTAATTAAGTTACGGCAGTGAATAAAAAATGCGTAATGTTTCTTAAATGATACATGCAACATGATCTAGGAGAGTGAGTTATATGTGAAAGCATAGAATGATTATATTCAACAAGCATGAAAAGAATGACGTCACTTCCACCAGTATTTGCCTGTTGCATTATTAGGTCGGGGATCGAACCTGCGACCTCCCGCATTCGAGGCGGATGCTCTAAGCACATAGGTCACCAGAGCGGTCCAAGACTTCAGGATACTTTTCTCATATGAACACACCAACATATGGAAGCAGTCTTTCATCTTTGACTTGACACACTGAATGCCTGTTCACTTTCCCATTGGTCAGTGGAGAAAATGGGCATTAGCTTTTTATAGAACAAGTGACAGTTGATTTTGTTGGCTACCTTTAGTTAAAGAAATATGGGAAGTAAAAAGAATCAAGCCAATTACAATTGTTATTACATAAAAGAAAAAAGTTTCTGGTCAGAGGTGGCCAGTTACTTGAAATCTGATCGGTAACAAGACACCAAGTCTGGTTAACCTACAATACCGTTATAGGCTTGGGGATTGACTTTACCAACCAATAAAACACCTTCAAAGAAGAAGAATACGTTTCATTACCTTTCTTTGTTGAACTAAAACATTTAATAAATGTGTCAATAATTGCCGCACTTCCATTAGCTGAACTCAGAGCAAGTAACAATACTTGCATGCCAATATATATATAACAAAAGGTTCTGACTAATTTACCAGGCCACCAGTAAAATCTGCCAGAAAAACAGTTTTTGAAGTTGGACAACCATAGATTTTAAAAACACTTTAATCCCTGTGGCTTTATATATAAAAGTGTCCGTGGTCACTTGACCTTGAAAGAGGTCACTGTAATGTACTTTTGCCAACAGTTGCATAATTGCATAGATAACTTTATTAGACTGGTCAGAGGTCACATTGAATTTTGCAAAATTTGATAAAATACAGTCTCTTCCATCTACGAATATAAGACATAGCTCAATATAATTAACTCTGAAAACTATTTAGAGTCACACTAATTTATGAACTTTTGCCAACTCATATGGTAATAAGCACCTGAATTTCTCTAAACAAAATTTGAATAAATTTGACTCGTTAAACTTTCTGGGAGCTGCTGCTATATGTGCATCACTCTCACAATTCCAATGTCAAGTTCAACAAGTGATCAGGACAGGCTGCTTCAGTGCGTCCTTGGGAACGGCACTTAGATCAGATTCTGTAGAATGATATGGTCAATAATGTATTGAAAGTGTCATTAAAAACTTTCAACAACCATTATTTTTAAAATTTTATTTCCAAGGTTTGATACAAATTTTAGCATTTTAAAACCAGTGCATAGTATTACATTTAAACCCTATAGCCATGTTAAAAAAATTAACATTCGCATACCCATCGGCGTATCCCTTATGGGACATTGGTCTTATCAGCGTACTTCTAATGGAACATCTGCCTTATCAGCATACCCCTTATGGGACATAAATCTTATCAGCGTACCCGTTATGGCATATCGGTCTTTTCAGCGTACCCGTTATGGCATATCGGTCTTATCAGTGTACCAGTTATGGCATATCGGTCTTATCAGTGTACCCCTTAAGGGACATCAATCTTATCAGCTTACTACTTATCAGACATCAGTCTTTTCAGCATACTTCTTTTGTGACATTGGTCTTATCTGTATACCTCTTTTGTGACATTGGTCTTATCTGTATACCTCTTATGTGACATCTGTCTTATCAGCATACCTCTTTTGTGACATCGGTCTTGTCAGTATTCCTCTTATGTGACATCGGTCTTTTCAGCGTACCCCTTATGGGACATCGATCTTATCAGCATAGCCTTTATGGGACATCGGTCTTATCAGCGTACTCTTTATCGAGCATCAGTCTTATCAGTGTACCCCTTATGGGACGTCGGTCTAGTCAGCGTACTCCTTTCTCCATGTGCCAATGTGTTTTTAAGTGCAAATTTTAGTGATCTATTTTCAGTCACGTACCCCTGAAACGCCTTAACATACCACAGGTGGTACGAGTACCACACTATGGGAAACATTGCCCCACAGTAATCATACTGGACTAGATGTATACAGCATCAGGTACATTTACTGAATGCTTTAATAAAACTAGTTTGTGCCAACGAATGCATCGCGTGACTGTACTTTAAATATTGCACAATTCAACTGGTCCAATTTCAAGATTCATTTTTTACTTTATCTCAGTCATCTTTTCTTAAAGCTGAACAATCTCTAAACTTAGTGCATGCCGAGTACGTCACTCTTAATTGTAATAATGCTGGTAACAAGCACGTCCCCTAAATACAGTAAATACATGTAACAATTTTCACAAAAAATTAAGAACTTTAAAACAAACTTATGTTGTCTGCATATAGATAAGTAGTATAGTAGTAGTCATATACAGTTTAAAATACTAGGTACATGGTGCCAATTCAAAGCTCTAAAAGCAACATGTGGACCAAACAATGCCTACTATTTGTCCATATGTTGTGAGTTTTGCTTTATTATGCTGACAGTCTTGTCAGGTTGGATTGTTATGCATATTGATGACATTCTTGTCAGGTTGGATTGTTATGCATACTAAAGTTGTACTGGGTGATTAACCTTTATCCATAATTGAAGCAGGAGTTACTGCATGTTCCTTAGTTTAAGATCATAGAATTGTAAAAGTATGTACATATAGATTTATTGATGAAAAGACCAGAAGATGATTATGATGAGAATGTGAAGGATGATGATAAATATCATCAATGAAAAACATTACTACAACAATGTCCAGATTCTAGTTAAAATGCACAAGAACCAGTTTTATTTCAAATACCATATGTGCTTGTAAGTCAAGTTCAATTGCAAACTGCAGAGACCAAAATCTGCCATTCTATAATGACCAGGCAAATCTGGGTCTTTGCAGCTTATTAGGACAGTTCAGTAGAACAAATAACACAGACCCTAATCTGCCTGCGCACTATGTGGTAGAGGATCAGAGTCTATGTTGTTTACAGTTGGATAAAACTTATACGCAAATATAAATGGTAACAATTTCATAAAACAAAAGCAATTTTTAACTCAAAGGCTCAAGAAAACAAAAGTTTTCAATATATTTTTATTCTGAAACTTGCTCAAAACCATTTCTCTGATTGAATATCTATAATGAATGATTCAGCCAATAACAGGGTACACAACAAATACTCTTTCCATATGAGAGGGCAACAATTATAAGGAAAGTCGATGGCAATGGCAGGGGAATGTATGCTGTATAACATTACATCTCTGGTCCTGCAATTATTACTACAGGCAATCAAAAAGGGCTTCTTGCTATTTTCCTGTCTTAAGCACTATAAAAGTTTGACAATAGAAAAACGTAGATGATTGTGTGACTTGTTCTCATACTTAACAGCTGTATTCTCTGTCACAATATCTCTTGTAAATCCTAATAAATTATTTTTTACATGTAGACTGCAAAGGCAGCCTAAATGAGAAGAACTACAGTAGTTCTATTACAGAATTTGTGCATTATATGCTTCTAAATTTGATTTAATTTAAGACATATGCACTTTTCCTTTATTTCTTACCCTCTTTACATAAGATTATGAATGAAAAAAATATATTTTATATGTCCAAAAAAAGGATTATCCCGTAAAATTATAATCACCCAAATTGTTCCGTAGATTTATTATCTTATATAAAGCTAATGATCTGAATACTTTTCAGATGATAAAACATTCTTCTGAGTTCCTTGTAAATGTGTCAACTCTAAAAGGGGATGTGATATGGATACTCTGGGTGCTCAGTCATTCTGTAAAGTTTAAAGAAAGACACAATTACTTGTATTAAAACAATATCATGTTAGTTATAAAAATTATATACACCTGTATATCTTAAAAACTACTTGCACGTTTTGGTGCCATATATATGCAAAAATATTCTATAGATACAGAGTTTTTAAAGTTACACTCTTGAGAACTCTACATCATTCTGAGAAACTATCTGATAACAAATCTTGCAATTTAAGATGTAAAGTCCTACACTTTGTAACGTGTTCTTGTTCATAGGTAGAGAAGTTGTAAGGCTTCCTTTCTATGTAAAAATTGCAAAATATGTATAAATCAAGACTGAAATTTTACATTTTTTTTGTAGCTAAATAATGTAATAACAATTTTTAAAGGAAATACATGTATCTGGATAGGATTAAAGACCAACAAATAATACAAGATGTACATGCATGTAGCCAGGGCAACAATAACACCCTATAAAGTTTGCCCATTGCATTGACCAAGTTGCCACACGTGTGTGTGTGCATGCACATGCATTCATGAGTGTGTGTGTGTGTGTGTGCGTGCTGGCAAACATCTGCTTCAGAAGTAGAAATGACACACAAAACAATTTCAACTATTTTTCTGTACTGAAATTTATGTTCCTTTCTTTATAAAAATTTATTCACAGATGACCCTTCTTACACATGCAGTGCAAACATACTTGATATCTGTTACTGATGATTACATATGCAGGACAAACATCCTTGTTAACTGTTATCTATACTTGCACATGCAGGGCAAAATCCTTGCATTTTGTTGCAAATACTTACACATGCAGTGCAACATCCTTGTTATCTGTTGCTTCTACTTACACATGCCAATACTTACACACGCCAGGGAAACATCCTTATTTTCTGTTGCTAAAACTTACAGATGCATGGCAAAGAGCCTCGTTTTCCCTTGCCTATACTTACACATGCAAGGCAAACATCGTTGTTTTCCATTGCTAATACTTATACATGTAGGGCAAACATCCTTGTTTTCCATTGCTGATACTTACACATGCAGGGCAAACATCCTTGTCTTCTGATCAAGAGAAGCAATTACCTTCATGTCCTCATCAGTCAGTTGAAAATCAAATATCTGAGACATTTAAAAAATAAAAATAATACAATAGATATGAATGAATGGATATTTCTAGGACATAGGCTATATTTTACAAGACAATCATTTTTAACAGGATTAACCATTAGACAAGTGAGGTTTTGTAACATTAGCTCTACAAAAACATAGAAAATTATATGTGCTATAATACAGATTTATTTTGTAATTTTTTCCTAATAAAAATATGGTTCTAGGTATTTTTAATTTGGGCAGTTAGCAGTAAGTAAGAATGCTGATCTTACAAGTCCCATTGGGTATACATTTCCCCAGGCACCTTGAACTCTCAAGCTAGTGACTTTTCCATCTTGACCTATATATGGAGCAAATCATGTATCATTCCTACATTACCTCTAACTCTTGAAATGTTAAGCAGACAGCAGCTTACATCTACTTGGTACAGTATGTCAGATGCACATCTACTATGTATACACTTGCATACAAGTCCAACTGCATACAACATACACCCTGATCAGCCATTGCACAATATGCTGTCAAATCAGGGTATATACTGTTTGTTCTATTGAATACTCCATGCAAACTGCAGAGACCCAAATCTGCCTGCACACTATGTGATGGCAGATTTGGATCTGTGCAGTTTGCAGATGAACTTAACTATTAAGCAAGTATAGTTGGCACTTAGAATTACTTATAAAAATTGCTGTGAAGCATTTATGTGTTGATGATGAAATGTCATACCTTGAAATTCTCTTCAATTCTTGCTCGTGTAACACTCTTGGGGATCACAAATATTCCTCTCTGCACAAGATTACGCAGAAGAACCTGGAGTGAAAACAATCAGTGATAATGGACCAATTTACAAAGCATGCTGGACAAGGTCATTAAAAACAAGTCATTGTCAACCTGTAAGTACAGAATGTATGGTAGTGTTTGAGTACTTGCAACTAAAAAGGCTTTATGCATAAACAATGTGCAGCTTTAGACTAAATGGTGTGTAGCAAAAATATATTATCATTCCTTACCAAAAGTATACATTTTGTCTAACAGTTAAATAATTTTCCTAACAGTGTATTCTATACATGTCTTTAAATTTCTTAATTTAGGAAATCATTTAAACTAATTTGCTCATTCAAACTGATGAGGTGAATTATTCCATGCTATGCGTGCTACATCCTTTACTATCATAGTTCTTTTAACAATGGCAGTTTTTAAAAAGAGGCTGTATCCGAAGAGAGGCTCTATCCAGAGAGAGGCTGTATCCTAAATAGCATTTGAATATTAGTACCAAGATTTTCTGGCACTCAGTTTGAGAAATTCTATCATTTGTACAATGTTGGAAAAGTTTTCAGATTGGATGAACAATATGAAGAGTATACCAGATGTTTTCCCAATCAAAAACGGGTCTCCTGCCATGTGTAACAGTAATGAAAAGTCTAATTACTCTCGTTTTAATTTACCCCACGGGTCCAACAACATGTAAGTTTATATTTGCTGCAAACAGCAAATTTAAAACTTAAGGTAAAATAATCCACATGCTGAGAGAATATGATAAGCTTTCGTTTGATGTGCATGAATTTAAATTGCATCTAAAATTTTGTTTTATTTTAAAACCATAAATAATGATGCCAAATCAAATAAATAACTGGATGGTATTCTTTTATAGCTTGTTGTTCAGATCTATCTGTATTGCCTATAAGACTTATCCACATGAAATTTCATTGGTTCCATAATATTTTTGGAATCAATTCCACAAACTCATTCATTCTTATCATTTGTGAAATAAGTATTTTTCTATTTATCAGTAAAATCACAAACTTTAAGGGGTATTTCAGAAGTTTTTAATACTAGTGCACTACACATCAAAATTCTTTATAGTGAACAATATGTCAGTGCATCCCTTCATCACAATAATCTTTGTCAGTCCGATATTATCCATTTATTAAACACCATTTTGTGTTCACTATTTATTCACAAACTTGGTTCATACACTGTAAAACAGCATTATCAGATCCATTACAGCTTTCAAATCACATGCCATTCAGGGAATCTTCTGATAATTGGAATCAGCCAAAAATCACTTGGCAATGTTTTAATGCTGCACTCCTTCAGAAGTTTGTTATGGTGACTGATCAATGTGATGGTGTAATAATGTCATGAAATAGATCAATGTTTCAGGGTACGTCAATGTACAGATTGGTTGTTCGGTAGTGTTTCCACAAATTATGGCAAAACTCTGAAGTCATCAAACATCCAGTGATGTCAGACAATGGTACGTGGATGACCAAACCTTTCTGCTGTAAAAAATAATGTACATAAAACTCTTGACAATCTGACTACATCCAGTGATTTGTGGTCTCTGCTTGTTATTTTTGTAACCAAACTTCATTCCTTTATCTTGAGCCTGTGAGGACTGCATTTAAAACATCTCTGGTTATTCTTACTTTATCTAGCAAGCACCTATTTGGCAACCTTGACCAGTCTGTTTCTGATCAGCCATCAAGAAATGCAGGACCCATCTTGCACAAATCTTTCTTGAGCTTCAACAGATTTATAATAATTTCCTCCCAGTTTACTGAACATCAATTCCACCTTTAAAGCTGTCACTTCCAACTGACCAATCACAGACAACAGTCTTTGTGGAAAATTATTATCTTCCATAGAGTCACGACAATCCTTAAAATGATAAATTACCTCGGAATGATGACAGAGAATTGTATCTAACATGGCCGTGATATAAGTCATAGTACCATAGAGTGCCTTTAATTTATAATATACTCTTTGCTCAGTACCAGAATTGTTTCTATGTGTTTGTGTCACTTTCATTTCCTTATATTACATCACACACACATTCTGTGTGTTCTACATGCAGCTGCAGATCATGTTACAGAATGTTATATTTTTCTGTTAAATTTACAGAGAGGTACACACAAACAAAACAAATAGTAACAAAATATTCAGAACTCCTCAAATACTCTTTGTATTATATTTCTAGCGATTACTATAGACCTAACTCTTTGCTTGCTTTTTATTTTGCATAAATAAGGAAGCAAAGCATTTGTAAAGCAGTTGCAACTGAATATTTCTTTCATTAGCAATGTTAGATGTGTGAATTAAATCACCCTGAAAATTTTAAATGCTGGAAAACCATGAAATTATATAGCCTTTAAACAAATGGTTGTAGTTATTTAAGGAGAAATAATGATTAAGCTACCACGGTAACAGGCACTTACCTGAGCAGGTGTTTTATTGTACTTTTCAGCAATTTGATAAATGACTGGATCCTCTAATAAAACCTTGTGACTATCATCCTTCCTGTGAAAGTAACATTTCTGATAATGTACATTGTTATGGATACAAAAAGAAAATTTTTAACTTGAGATTCATTTTACTTGAGCAAATTCTGGAGCCCAATATATAGTTTACTTCTGTTAATGGCACAAGTGGTCAAAAAGGTTGTCCAGAACTTTGAACTCATCGTCAATATGAGTTGTAATGTAAAGTTCAATTTTATTTTCATTGAAATTTACATGAGAAATAGAAAATATCTGCATATGGTGGTTGTTGCTTTGTTGCAAATAGTGGATATATTCATAATGCAATTACATTCTAATACAATTCTTTGCCTACTGTTAACATTGTCATCACTGTTCAAGAAAACAGCGTGGAATTGCCCAACTTACAAACTTTCTGGTCGCCCGGGAGATCCAAGGGAGGCATATGATGTCAGCTTGATTCCCCGACTCTCACAAAATTTCTGCAACTCTTTTTGCTGCATGTAGGCATGGCATTCCACCTTTGAAATTGAGAAGTAGAAATTGTAGTGTTGTCTTAAAACATTAAACTATAAATTGCTACTCTTTTGTTATTCATTTTCTCGTCTCGAAAAACCTCCTTAGCAACACTTGCAAAGAAAACTGCACAAGTTCTGTTGGTGAAAAGATCAATATGTCATCTTAAATCTTTATGATTCCTGAAGATGTCAGTATACAGTGAGAGACAAGTTGAATTCTTTCACCTGGAAGTGAAATTGTCAAGTCCAAACATCTCAAAGCTTCCAATATGACATACTGCCTTAAAGGAATGAGTTCATATTCATTATAAAACTTTAATCAAATTAGCTTATTGTCCTATAGAGAGAATAAATCATAGAACAATCTGTTGACACTTTGCTACAGACAGAACAGCTCAGCCTGGGGTGTCAACAATGTATGGCAACCAAGCCAATTCTTGTGCACTACTGATGCCAAAACCATGAAAATAAATACATAATAAATCTACAAGTCATTTATTGTACTGGCCTGATTAATAACTATTTAAAATAAATGGGGGGGTAATTTTATGATGATTTTTCATACTTTCTGGTAGAGACTGTAGACAGTGAATGAAATAAAATTTCTTTCCTTGTCTTAAATATTCATTATTAGTAAATAAAGACCATGATGTTCCTCCTGAACAGTTGTGTAAATGTTAAACTTGTCATGATTTGAAATTTTGTTGTTTTCTTTTTTTTTTTGCTGTCAATGTGCTGTCATTCTGATTCTTAGCTCATCTTTTGAATGAGGTATGATTAGGACATCTCAAGCATATCAATGTCACATTATTATGTCCCTGTTTAATTTTAAATATCTTATCATTGTCAAGTTTAATTACTTTTCTTCTATTATACAAATGTTACTGTTACAACATTTTAGTTATCCAGATCCTCCCATTCAAAGAAGTAAAACTTTGACTTGGCAAGAATTTATTAACATTTATTTTGACCATCTCTGACAATGAACTTTTCTTTCCAAAAATATTTCATTTTGTCACTATGACGAAGTAAAAGTTTGCATCATTATGTCCATACCATGATCGAGCCAAGAAGCCTTTTTTCAACAAAATCTTGATGAGTAAAGTACAGTCTTGTTTGTGTGAATTATTACAAGAAGCCTCATTTTGAAGTACAAGGTAAAGTATTTTTAAACAGAATGCTATGCTACAAAGCAGTAAACTAAAGCATGGTTCACACAGTCCTGAGTTTTCAACGACTTCAGCTTAAACATGGTTTGTACAGCCCTGGATAATTATTAAAGACTTTTCAAGGCATATTGCTTCTCATCAATATTTAATTGACTATATGTTTCTTTATTTATCACTGCATAAACAGTACCAATATCAATAGAAATGTGCTAGGTCATGTGTTCGATCACTGGCCAAGTCATACCAAAGACTTATAAAAATGGTAGTAA
>QKMX01353131.1:0-14418 GCA_003401595.1 Venustaconcha ellipsiformis
CACTAACCTCTTAATGCTGATCACCAAGCAAGGCAGCTGTGAGTAAAATTTTTATAAATCTTTCTTATGATTTGGCCAGGGTTGAAACCCGCTTCCTCCAACATCCAAGGTGGACACTCTAACCACTTAGACTACAGGAGTGGTCCCAGTGGTAGTTATCACCAAAATATCTGATGCATAATTACTTTATTAGTATTCTCTTTCTGAATTTTTAACAGATCTTTGTGGATGTGAACAACAACCTAACGTGGCCAATCCTTGCTGCTATTATAGGTGGTCTTCTGTGTGGAGTGCTTCTTATGGCCTGCTGTTGTTGGTTCCTACTAGGGAGATCCAAAAAACGTGATGATGAAGATCCACAAAAGGATAACACACCAAAACCACAACCAAGATGGGCATATGCTAGGAGAATTTCAGTGACTCCCTTTCCGATACCCAGAAGCAGCAAGAAAGATCTCTCAGCTTTAAAATCAAACCTCCCTGCTGTAGAATCGAGCAAAAAAACTGATGATTTGTCTGTATCGGAGGAAGTTCCAGTATTGGACACAGTGGCCGATCCTGTCACAATGTGGCCATACCTGAAATCTTTCAATGCCAACAACTCTGAAAAGCTTACCTCTGACTCTTCTGCTCATCCAATTAGCAATCGAAATGAAACTCCACAGATTTTTAACATTTACAGATCTTCTGCTAATGACCCACATATTCACAAATGTGGAAAACACATCGCTGCTGAGGAGTATTTTCAATACATGTAATTTCTTAGACAATGACATGAATTCACACAATAATCCCTTAAAGTACTGAAATTCACATGCAAGTATTACTGATGCAAACATTACATCTTAATTGTGTCATATGAACCAATGTTCCTGATTGCTCAATTACATCTTTTGCTATGACTTTTGAGGCTTTTTAAATTCTCTCCAAAAGAAAGAATCACAGAATATAAAAAATTTCCTTAAATTTCTTCTCATACTTTATTAAATTACAGTGACAGTTTCAACCCAGATCTCTTTGTTTTGATTTTGCCAGAATTTGTCATGTGTGAGTGTGTGTGTCTAGTCATACGGCAAGAGTTTGTGATGTGCTTGTAATCTGCTTTCAAGTCTGATGGCAAATATGTGTGTAATCTGCTTTCAAGTTGGAAGGCAAGAATTTGTTGGTGTGTATGTGTGGTCTGGTTCCAAATCTGAAGGCAAGAATTTGTGGTCTGATTTAAAGTCTTATGGCAAGAATGTGTGTGTGTGTGTGTGTGTGTAATTTACTTTCAAGTCTGATGGCAATGAACAATAAACAAAAGCTCTCTGAGTTACATCAAGTTAAAAATAATGTTTAGAACTATGAAGCATTTTTACTGACAAGTTAGATGTCCTACATAAATGGAGTTGTCAAGATTAAAAATGAACTATATTGACTATATGAACAAATATAACTGTAAATGTGATCCCACTTCATTAATCTGGGAACATTACATCACCAACACACAAAATAAAAAACCACTTCATACTGGTATATAAAATGAATAAATTCATTATTTTGACTTGATTTATTTCTCGTAGACAAAACATTTTGTGTACAATACAATTACACTATTCATACAGCACTACATCCAAAATATCTTCAAAAAATATTACCTTTCTTTATATGTCATTTCATGATTTGTAAACTCGATATGAAATTTGGACAAATGTATAATCATGGAAGCAAAGCTGAATAATGACTGTTTCTAATGACTGTAATTAATTTTTTTCCTTTTGCTGAATGGTGAAAATCTAAGTTTGATAACAGGTACAATGAGAGAAAAATCTTATATGTATAAATCGAAAGTACAAACTATATGAAAGTGAATGAAAGAGTCTATAATCTGCCTTGATAAACTTCAACATGTGCTTAGGTCAAACTACCTACATCTTTTACATACATTTGTGAAAAAATGTTTGCATCAAATTGTGACATATCTGTACAAGTAGCTCCAAAAACTTGCATGCACCACTCTTACTAAGAGTAAAAGGTGATGTTACATTACTTTAGGGGTCTAAGGACCCTCAGAGACTTGCCAGCAAGGACAAGTGATAGACAACAACCTAAATAATATATTCACAGATATATCATCTCAAATGTTCTTTAAATCTCTGATATTTTTTTAATTATCTGAGTCTAATCTAATTTAAATGTTCTAAATTACTGCTACTCTGCAGCATATAGATTTGTCTAGTATCAGTTTGTTTCCTTAAGTAAAAGACAATATTTGTCTAGTATCAGTTTGTTTCCTTAAGTAAAAGACAATATTTGTCTAGTATCAGTTTGTTTCCTTAAGTAAAAGACAATATTTGTCCTCAAATGGCAAAATTATGTACATATGGAGATCCTTACACATTTTACAAACTAATCCATGAAAACCATTAAAATGATAATAATACAGATGCTGAATATATGGAATTAGTAAGACCAGAAAAAAATGCAGTTAATTCAATATTTTTTTTGTTGAGTGCCTACTTTTGTAGTTCCTATAAACCATAATCTTTTTTTGGAAAAAAGTAAATCAGTTCCCATATCCATATCCGATAATATAAGAACAAATGAAAATGTCCCCCTCTGCAAAACTAAACAATTGATTCCCTCAAAAAAAAAGGAAGATATAATAATAATCCAATACATGCAATTTGTTAAAGTGAATATTCCATTATCGGCACAAAATTAATTTCTACAACTGAGCCTGTATAGTCATTTGTCTGGTTTTTATCACATCAGGAAAGATAACTCATGACTCAATAGTTGACAAAAATGTGTTTCAAGTCCTTTTATGTGGGGGTG
This sequence comes from Venustaconcha ellipsiformis, assembly GCA_003401595.1. NCBI lineage: Eukaryota > Metazoa > Mollusca > Bivalvia > Unionida > Unionidae > Venustaconcha > Venustaconcha ellipsiformis. Next base: position 2,818 of record QKMX01353131.1, read on the forward strand.
GGGTGGGTTAAACAACAGCAGTCCGCTGAAAAGTCAAGTTGTCTTGGTCAAGTGATTAGCTCACATAATAGCAATCTTGCAACAAGACTTATCACCTTATACCAAATATTGGAAATTTCTGTATTGCTAAATTCTCACAATGTTCCAAAAATTAGGAAAATCTGCATGTCTATTTTGAAGATTTGTAATTTTTCTTTGGATAACTAAGGAAAATAGGAGATGATTCTTCAAATGTTCATGAGGTCAAATTTCTGTAATCTCTTGTCTGGTTGTGTAAGTCACAGAAATAAAATTCCACAAAACACTACTCTTGACATACGATGGAAAATGTACTTACTGGTAGGCTGAGATTTAACACTTTTAAAGAGAGATTATGCCACTGTGATGTGTGATAAAATAATAACTGAATTAAATATGCATGCAAATAAAGAAATATCCTGATGTGGAAATATAGTAATGTGGGTGTATGTGTTCCAAGCTGCATCATACAATGTTACAACATGATTCATTCACAACACCATTTCATAAACTTTCTGACCAATACAATATAAAACATGCATTTGTAAACTACAATCATTTCAAATCTGATATATGTACTTTTATTTACAGTATATAGCATGTCATAAATCTATTTTAAAATGTTCTAACAAGTAAACTACTAAATCAATCCATTCCTTCTTGCAGTTAACATACAGCTTTTCAAAATTGTATATTTGCCTAAAATGAACATCAATTGTTGTGGTACTGAACATTTTTCTTGTCCTGAGCATTGATGTTTTGGTTACATAAAATTTAAACCTGACAAATAGTTTGTCAAGTATGTCACTTGTTTAAAGGTGTTTTGTGTGTTGCATATGTACAACTTTTTTCAGACTACTTTAGCTGTTTTGAATAAAATCGATTATTTCTCACTCATATATGGTAATGAATCCTACTTGCCATTTTCAAAGAATATTTTGCTGCTAAATGTTTATTGGACTTAAGAGTACTAAAAATGATCTAAAATTCCAATAACTGTTTTTCAAAAAAAATCTTTCAAAATGTTTTTAATTTCATAAACAATACACCAACACGAGTGTATTCTGGAGCTAAATTATGCTAGAAAATGTATTCCATTTTCCATAAAGAATTTGCATCATCTCATTCAGATATAATCAAACACAGAATGTTAAAGACATTTGAAAAGCTCTACATTTTATCATGAGGACATGGGTACACACTTGTATATTTTTTCAAATATAAACAATTACACAAATCAGACATATACCTTATATTACTCTAATACTCAAAGTACAAGTTATCCATACTCTCTATATAAAAGACCTTGAATAACCTTTACAGCTGGATCTTGATGTTCCTTTAACAAAGAACCTAAAAGACCACAGCTGGATTATACAGTGTGGTATGCATACCCTATTAAATAAAGACCTTTACAGCTGGAAAATAGTTTGGCAGAATTATTACATGAGCAATACTAATTTAAAAATTACAAGTCTATTAAGTTTTTTTTAAAATCTCTATTGAACAAGTATCTGTTGCAAAATCAAACTTATGTTCAATGCTGAGAACTGACACATATTTTGAAATCTACATATATTAAAGTTCAGACATCTAGGTCAAAATGTACATTTGGCTAATTTATTCTCTGTACAAATGGAACAATTAAGGAATCAGTGACACTGAAACATTACCTAGGACACATGACTGAGATGCAAATGCTCTTCATAAAATGGTTTCTGTGCGGAGTTTCTGTTTAAGGTCTTTCATGAAGTTTTTAATGATTATCCAAACATTTTCAAGCAGTATTTTTCTTACTGAAATTGAACATTTGTTACCACATTTGTCACTTCATAAATATGTACCAAGTATATAACAAATAAGGGTATGATAACAGCAAATGGAAACCATCCATCACACAAACTACTAGTGTCATGTCTTTTGACCCACCCAATTTTATCCCATTTATTCATTAATTTTGAAAATAGGCAGTTAACAAGAATTATGATTTTAAAAACCTGCATTATTTATATGAACTTTAAAAATTTATTATCCCCTCAGAATCTTCTCAAAACTTTCAGCAAAAATAAAGTTTTTCAACAAATTCAAAGATTTTCAGGGAGAAAACCAATGTTTTGAAATTCAAGGAGTTTTCAATGTAATTCCCCTAATTCAAGGATTTATTACAATGTACGAGGAGCAAACATATTTCTGACTATGAAGGTTGATGGAATTTCTCAACATGATCAAAATAACCAAATTATTTCATGGCTAAATGACTTTTCATTAATGACTGTAATAATTCTTACAAATACTTGCATAACAAGGTCTGTGACCCTAAAAGAAACTGAAAAAATGATCCAAACACAAACTGTAATCTCAGTACTGAATGATGAAAATGAATGGATTGACAGACTGACACACAAGATCAATCCACAATCCTACAGCACTTTTCATGCAAGCCTGTAAGTTTATAAAATAAAAATTAGCTCCATGATTTGTTTAGTCAAGTGCCATTACCAAAATGATTGTGACAACCAAATAATTTCAAGAAAATATAAATTAACAAGTGGCCTAACATATATGACTAGCCAAATGCATGTGAATATATTTAAGAAAGCTAAATTAGTGGAATGCTTTCTGCATAAAGTGCTTCAAATGCAGGTAATTGCATATGCTACAAAAAAAACCAACTAGTTTCAAAGTTCTGTATCTAATTGATGGCACATCACTTTAATCAAATGCTAAAAGGCCTTCACACCAGGAAAATTTCTTTCAACATTTTTCAAATTCAGTGAAAGATTTTTCTTCTATGATAAAGTTGCTTTATTTGTTCTTTTAGTAGCAGGCACATTTTACGGCTGATTTGGCATTATCTGTATAAAAATTAAAAGGCCTTTTCAGGTAGGATAATTTCTGCCAAATTTGGTCAGATTCTGTTAAGAACTTTTCAGATAAACTTTTCAACGGTTTTTCTATTATCAGCAATGGCTGCCATAGTGATGGTGGATCAGCATTGTTTGTACGGAGGTCAAAGCCATTCATGTTAGGGCACTTTAAATCACATTTGGTAAACTTTAGGAAAGTCCTTTAAAATTTTCTTTATTTTTATTAACTGTAGCCATACTTGATGGCAGATTGGCATTACCTGTACCAACTGAATGCCTTTATTGCTAGCATGTACTCTGTAAAATTCTGTTGGACAGAGAAAAGTAGTATTCTGATGTTGTATTTTAGTAATTGTGGTGACATCTGATGTCAGATCTGCACCATTTGTACAGAACTGAAATGTTTTCATACCAAGATGTTGCAAAAATTGGTCAAATTCTATATAGCAGTGTTTGAGAAGTTGTTTAAAATATGTCCCCTCTTTATTAACTAGGCCATATTTTTGTTGTGTCAATAGCTGTATGGAGAAGTTATTTAAAGGTTTTTCTATTTTTGGCAACATTGACCATATTTAATGGTGTACTGGCAACACTGACCATATTTAATGGTGTTCAGGCAACATTAACCATATTTAATGGTGTACTGGCAACACTGTCCATATTTAGTGTACAGGCAACTCTGTCCATATTTAATGAGGCAACATGACCATATTTAATGGTGTACAGACAACAGACTATATTTAATGGTGTAAAGGCAACAATGACCATATTTAAGTGGTCCAATGGCATCATTTGTCCAGTAGCAATTTGTAAATTTGAAAATAGCAATTGTTGATGGATACATGATGAAAAACATACCATGAGATGTAAAGCAACAGCATTAATTAGCCTTATTGCTTAGGGAGCTAAACATTTAATTTAAATGAATTGCTGTCCTTTAATTTTAATGAATATCAGGCTTTATTAACCTGATCAAAGAAATGTCAATATTGGACTATAGCACAGAGAACTGAAACTTGAACAGTGCAAACAAGTGGGCCCTTTTGTGTAATGGGATTAACTTATTCCATGTGAGTAATAGAAGCTATACTGAATCATCTCAAATTAATAAAATGCTACTGAAAAGCTTAAATTATATAAATACAGAGGTCATTTACCATAATAATTAGGTTCATAGGCATTAAGTATGCAGGAGGACTGCTTGAAATCCCCAAGAATGACTTGTGAAAAATCTGCAGATAGGTGTATAAATTAATAAAACATGTTTTAATTCATTGAGATCAGATGGTATTATCAGTTGATGCACAATATTAAAAATTAGTTGGAAGGTCATAAAAAAACCCACTTCTTAATGAATCAAGATTGGAATTTAAGAGTGGGACCTGCTACAATATAAGGGCTGGAAAATGAAAAGCAACAATACTTGAAATAACACTGTTACTGTGAAGATTGAAAAATAATATACTGTAACAATGTCATAGCTCTTTAAACATTTGCACACATATCAAAACAGTTTGAAGACAATTCTCTATAAACAGAGATGATGCAAAAAATAAGAGTTCAATCTAGAAAATACATGAACATCATTTGTGCAATGAAATAAAGAGCAGTGACCTACTATTTAAGTTTATAGTGCAACCTTCAACTTTCCTTTATCAGCTCTTGTTATAGTGCATATTTTACCTTTAAGCTTGTGTGTGTGAGTGTAATATATTACACAAGTCAATTATTAATACACAGAAATTGGTATAGTGGTACTAAGATCATTCTATTTCCTTTCAAACTACATTTGATTTTTTTCCCCTGGAAACTTGGATAAAAAAAAATATAAATAAAATATATTTCATTAAAAATTATACAGTTTTATATAAATTATGAAAACAGCAACCTCAATGCTGAAGAAACCTTTTAAAACAATATTTCTAGATGAGTAAGAAAAAAACATTTCTCAAAATTTAACATAGTCTTGTGGGTTCTGCACCTTTTCACATTTCTCTTTCTGTAAATACAGTAAACTGTGCTTACAATGCTGTCACACAGAATAGCATACCAGCTGTTGCCATGAAATCTAATAAACTGTGCTTACAATTACCATCACACAGAATAACATACCAGCTGTTGCCGTGAACATCTCAAGGTCCCTTTTAGTCTTATGCATAACATATATCTTTTGCAATGTTTGGACCTGCAGATATAATTTAGGAGTAATATAAACTTCTTTTCCATTTCTGTCACATGGTAGTAAATAAAACACCTAGGATGTAAATAGCAGTCATTTGAAACTGCACTCCTTGCTGTTATTATGTCGTAAAAAATTTGGTGATATCACAATGACTCAAAAACAGGTCATCACCAATCGCAGTAAGAATTTCTTAAAGGGACTAACACATTATTGTCTTAAAAATATTTCCATGCATTCAAAATAAGCTCCTTGTCTTTTTAACTGTAGTGCTGAAACCATTCCTGACAGTCTTTTAAATTACTAACTGCTAAAGCTGTATTGAATTAAAAAAATCTGCACCCATTTTTATTTGGGACAAACTGGACATCATTGAAGTCTTGGTGAAATACCCATGTTGATATGACCTTCCATTCTGCAGAATGAATGACAGCATTGTCAATATGTTCATTGTGGTAGTCATATTTGATGTCAGATAGGCACCAATTCATTCAGGATCAACAAGGTACTGTAATTAGCCTTATGGGAGTAAACCCATGTTAATATGACTTTCCATTTAAGTAGTAATAACAAGACTTTGTATGATGGCTGCCCTGGAGGAACAATTCTCATTTAGTACCAACCAGACATCACAAGAAGCTTTCGGTGAAACCCCATGTTAAGGAGATCCATTAGGGAGACGAAGCAATAACTTAACTGTCAAGATAGCCAATGCGGTGAGCATATTGGATGTCCAAGGGAAACTATTTTAATTTAGAACCAACAAGGCATCCTGAGATGTCTTCAGGTAAAATTCCAATGTTGATATGACTTCAAGAGTAGCAATAACAAGTTTCATGATGGCTGCCAAAATGGCCATAATGAACATCATATTGGCACCATTTTCATTCAGGACCAACAAGACATTACAAGAAGTATTTCTGAAAGCTCTGTGTTGATATGATCATATATTCAAAAGGCATAGTGATAACAAGGCTTTCAAGATGGCTACACTGGTGGCAATACTGGATTTCCCAGTGGAACTATTTTCATTTGGAACTAACAAGACATCATGACAAGTCCTTTTGTGAAAATCCCCATGTTGATAAGACTTCCTGTTCAGGAGTAGCCATAAGATTTTTAAGATTGTGACCATATTTGACATCAGATTCATCAGTTGTTTTTTTTAGGACCAATCAAATCATCATAAAAATTCTTTTAGTGGAATCCCATGTTGAGATGACCATTCATTCAGGACAAGTAACAATAACAAGATTATCAAGATGGTTGCTGTGGCAACCATACTGGACATCAGACCACTATCATTTTCATTTAAGACCAAGTATACAAAATATGTTAGCAAAAATCCCATAATGATATGACCAGCCATTCTGGAGCTGTAGCGATAACAATATTTGAAATGATCACTTTGTATTGAATATTTGAGTTGCACCATTTCATTTAAGAGCAACTAGAACATGGGATAAATGTATGTAAAGTTTCATGGCAATCACTTAAGATATTTAAGAGGAACAGTGATAAAAGTGGATAGACAACAGACCATCCCATACATTCTAGTTGAGACTATGGAAACTTTTTTCATTTAAAAGTTGCAGAAATAACATCCGATTTAAAATGCAGTTATTTTACAGATGGCTGAACTGATACTGAACGTTATTTTCACAACCCATCTTTCCTAATCACACATCTAGCTGGATATTTTTCCATCTGAACTCTCAATTCAGAATTTTTCACTATGATTATCTAAGTCTCTTTCTGGGAGTCCAAGTTAAACTATTCCTGACCCTAAAACAAAGAGGATGTTGTGACTGAACTGGGGAGGGGCAGTGACATCATTATATCTAGAGTTTGCTACCTTTATTCTCTTACAAACAAAAGGCCCCATAATGACTCTGGTCCTGTCTTGGAATATGTGAACTGATTAAAATAAATACAAGCTAAAACCATAGCAATTGTTATTCAAAAAGGAAGATAATATCTGCTTGTATACATCAAAGTTATGTGGTACACTACAGAAACAAAGTCAAAATATTTTATTATTTGCAAAGATATTTGTTAACCTTTTGATGTCTATGAGTATTAGCGACTCATCTACTATGATGCCAAAAAGCCAAGTAATGTCAGGTATAAAAGAATTAAATCTTTCACAAATGTGGAGTTTTCTTGCCTCTTTTATTACATACAAATTCTTTTCAGTATAATTTCACTGACACAATTTTGGCAAGTTTTGAAACAAGAGGGACATTTATCCCCTAACCAAGCTATTAGAGCAAATTATAAAGTGACATTTGATCATCTGAACACACACACACATACATACATATACTACATTCGATGTAACTGACAAGATTCAAACAAAATGACAGCTGAACAGTAAATACAGTATGCTGATGAACTGGGTGTGTAATTCATTTATTATTTACAACAATATAACCTATGTACACAATTGGAATACTTGCAATGACTCTCTTACATAGTAACTTCCTGAGAGTCTGCTTCAGTCCCTGAAGGTTTGTTTTTACCCCATTTGGAGCTTCTCTTGTCACACAAACTGGACTAAATATCTTAGGCAGATTTGTTCTGGGTTCTGAACGACATATTCTGTATATGGCACAATTGGGGACACCTCAAATTTCTTTGGCTGGTTGTATTCCAGACATCCCAGAGGCATGGATGCACCTAGAAAAGAATTCAGCCATTCCAACTGTTCTTAAAGCAAGAAACATAAAGAATAAAGTAAAGTTTAAAAGCAACATATTAATTTATTATATTAATTACACTGTTACAAAGATTACGCTTAAAAGCAGCATTTAATTATTTCTTTAGATTACAATCTTATAGTCATAAACTTACAGACCAAAAATTTAATCTGTTTGTTTTATATCACAATTTTATGAGAAGCAGGATCCTGTCCATTCTTCTAAAAATTTTCTCTTTATATCACTTGTACATTCCAGAACAGCTGATAATTGATCATTCAGTGCACTGAAAATCTGATCTCTCAAGGCAGGTGTCTTACATGTCAGTTTTTAGTGTAAATAGAAATGTATGTTGTGGAAACTCTTACAGTATCAGACCTGTTAGCTCTAACAAGACCTTCCCAGTAAGGCCGTCAATATTTTTCTATAAGTCAGACCTATTTACAGTAGAGTGTAACAAAAATTTATACTGCTATTGTATTGTAAACTTGAAAAAAATTTAAAAAACATTAGAAGTGTTATCCCATGCAGTAAGTTTTAAGTGAAAAGTTTGTAGGGTACAGTCAAACCAAAACAACCTCCAGTTACAGTTTCATAAACTGCATTTCCAAAATGCATGGAGTCCAATCACTTCTTGCTACATCTCTCAATCTGATGTTATCTTTTAAAACTTCTTTTAAAAATTTTACATGGCAAAGTTAATATCTTGATAACAATGACACAAACACAATTCAAGAAAAGAATTAAAGTAATTGAAAGAAGTGAAGCTAACCTTTGGTAATAAATATTACCAAGTTTTGCAATATATATATATCAAGACAACTGCATGTGATCTTCGAACATAAATGTGAACATTTTATGATAGATGTGTATCTATATTGCTATATAACATTATTTTCAGAGGAATTCATGCAATATCTTAACCAGAGCAATGAATAAAAATACATGTATCAAGATTGTATTTTTCCTTCTTCAACAATAGTGAATTTTTGAACTTAGAAACTAGTCCTTTGCACAAACCTGTCATGAGAGACAACCTGTCCAGAGAGAATCCTGCTTGCAGAATCTGTGGTCTCTCCTGACAAATTTTAATGTAGTAACAATGACAATAACAGTGTTGATAGTGATAAAGAAAATTAAGGCTGATTCTAGTAGAAATCTTGATCCAGTAACATCATCTTCTAAGTGCTAAGATCAACAATGATGAGGATAGCCAAAGATATAACCAAGTCAATAATATCCTTGTCAATAATATCCAAGAAATGCTAAAAATGGTTGTGACACATACAAGGAGAGTATAAATGGAAACAAGTTACTGTAAAAGGACTGATTGTCAAAATGGATACAACATTTTGAAATGAAAATCTGTTCAATTGTTTTAATTTTTGTTAAAAATTTGAATGCTAAAAATTGGGTCAATGAAAATCATCCCTCTTCTGACCACAATTTTGCAAATTTCCTAATCTGTCCAAAGCTGACCATTCTGATCTGTCACAGGTATCTTATGGTATTATGCACTTTCTCAGCATTTGAGACAACTGAGTATTTGAAAAATATGCAATTTTAGAGATCAGTGAAATTTACACAGGACTAGAACACAAGTTATTATAGTAATTGTTTGACAGAAAATCCATGTACTAATGGAAGAGTAATTCTCTATATGACCCACAAGTAAATATAATGTGTCAACCAATCAGGGTATGAAATAGTAAAATGTAAAAAAAATCGTATAAGGTATGCTGAAGTGTTTCTGAAAAAACAGAATTACTCACTGTCAATAAGCATACTGGACAATGGTCTGAATACATGCAATAGAATTACAAGCAACAGACAATGGTCTGAATAGTCATTATATACAACAAAATTAATCACCAGCAATGTGTACACTAAAATGGTCACTAAAACATTTACCAAATATATGATGTAAATTTCTGAGTTGTAGGGCATGCAAGTTGTATGATGAATTGTCTTAGCTTCATACTTATTCATGAATCTATCAAGATATTTCAGAAATAATGGCAAATTTAAAAACATTTAGCATCAATCTGCTTAAAATCAGATCAACACTGTCCAACATGAAGATCTGAAGATGACTGCTTAGGGACATTTTCTAGTAACCTTTAAATTAGCCAATTGAAAGACAGCATTCACAAATCTGAAAGTGAATTAAATGTTTGGCACATGCCATAATGTTTACTCTCCTCAATGTGAAGATACAAGACTTATCTGACTGGATGAAAATTAGACCAAACCAGAAAGTAAATTGTATATTACTGTGACCTTGATCACAAGGACCCCAAATTTAAGTGGTGAACCAAAATGTATCAGAGTGACAAGTCTTTGCTTTAAAATGAACAATCCCAAGTAAGTGGGATGAAAATCTTCAAGGGGGTTTTGGGGATGTATGCATTAAGAACTTTAACCAAACCACTGCTGGCAGAGCCAAACACCTGGATCTCCAATTCCAGAATGAATCAAAACATTCTCATGCAGGCAAAAGACTACTTACCAAATGGAAGTGCAACATCCCAGGCTTGATTGGGTGCCTCCCTACCCCGGATTTTCAAACTGGTATACTCAGTGTTAACCAGATCCACCTCAATATTAGCATCTACATCCTCCTTAATGTTTCCCAGTGCAACCTAAAAAAAATGACATATTTTAAACCACTGCCAACACTGTGTCTTAATCCAATGATTAGCACAGATACAATTAGTCAACTATATGTCTTAATTCAATAATTAGCGGTTACAATTAGCCAACTTTGTCTTAAGTCAATAATCTGCATAGTTAAGATTAGCCATCTTCATGTTCTAATGCATGACTAACAGTTACAAACAGCCAACTTTGTATCTTAATCCAATAATTAGCAGTTATAATTAGCCAACTTTGTATCTTAATCCAATGATTAGCACAGTTACAATACTCTTATTTCAAAAGATACCACACCTTACAAAAGGCAAATACATCAGGAGCAATCTGAAGAAGGATACTGATAACTATACATTCTGCTTCCTTCTTGTACATGATTCCACTCAATTTATTAGACCACTTGGGTCTCAATGTATTCTGGCAACCCCAGAAATGATATTCTAAAATGTCCTGAACTTTCTCCTTAATTTGTATCCATATGATAACATACATCACCATATTGGAACTGTAGTTTTACCCTTTTCCTTACCTTAAATAAGCTTTATCATATAAAAGAGGATTTAGACATAATAAGAATTCAGATTCTCTCATGTCTGAGCATTATCAGAGAGCTGACAAGCAAGCAGACAGCTCCTCCATTATCATTGAGATGACTATGAATTCCTTAAGTAATCAGAAAAAGAATCATTAGCTGTTTAGACTGGCAACAATACATCCTGGAAATAAATCAATAAACACATTTTGTACTTTGAAATGCTTAAACTGAACACACAGCCCATGATCTGTCTTCTGCCTTTGTACAACTGGAGTCACTTGGTCTAACATGAAATGCTAAATGACTTTTTCAACGACTTTATTTTTAATGAACCAAATTGTTGGGTCTTTTGACATTCAATATCATGTTTTTTTTCCCCCCCAAACTGAAATGAGAATTTTGTTCTTTTACTCATTGCCCCCCCGGAAATTCATTTTATTTGTACTTGAAATAGGGTAGGAAATGTACTTTTGGAATTGCTTCTGAATGGATCCAAACATGTGCACAAAAGATTTTCATGTAACTGGATGCTTAGGTATATAAAGACATTGCTTTCCAGACCTGCCAACCTAGACGAGTGCTTCTCAGTAAGGCAGTTAATTTTTTTCCAAAAGTTTGACCAGTTTTCAGTAAGGTGTAAAAAAATATTGT
>QKMX01353131.1:121301-132098 GCA_003401595.1 Venustaconcha ellipsiformis
GCTGAAAAATGGTGTTAAGCCCAACAACAACAACAACCTTCTAATAAACTAGGCACGCACTCTGGAAATAACACTAAAGTCATGAACTACCTATCATCTATTCACAATTATATTTACTGCTTACAAACTTTAAATTATCTCTTTTGAACTAAAAGCAAAGTTGAACACAGGTCTAAACTCTAGATTTCCTCACTCTCACACTCTCCACTTATGGTAAGATGAATAGGTGGTGCTTTTCTTTCACAGCTATATGAATAATAAGACACAGTAACTACCTTTCTTACTGGAGGTTTTGAGAGAGACTGTAATGGCTTTCCTGGATCGAGGTGCTGCCTTGACTTTTGGGAGTCCTGCCTTGGAAGTGGAGGGAACTGGTTCTATGTCCTCCCAATCAACTAGATCACAGTAAAATGAAAGAGATCATTCAAGAGCAAAACCTGAGTGACACATAATGATACTGCATATATGACTTATGCTGGCCTTTAACTCAGAACAAGGTATTTTTTGAGAGGGTGTAAAACTATGTCACTACTACCTTGTATACCTTCTGGAACACAAAGTTCTCTCATCTGAACACACAAGCGAAAACCTCCCATTATATGGATCATTTTAGAAATCAAGAACTGAGAAAACCCAGAACCGGTCTAACTACCACAACAACAGCTCATGCAAGATACCATTTTTGTTTGATTTGAACCATACTATTCTTGGACCAACAAAGCAGACTGGGTAGGGAATCTTGCAATAGTGAAAGGTATGTTATAGATTATTAAAATTACTACCCCATGTGCCATAACTATCAGGCCCAACGAACAAAAAATGCCTTCACTCTGGTGCAGAAAGACCAAAGGAAAAAAGAGAAAGTAGTGTGTGTGTGTGCAGCAAAATGCACCTCTCATAACATCCTCCAATGATGAATGATTATAATAAGCTCAAAAAGGAGCAATAACCCCAACTACATCGGCTATGATTCTCAAATGAATGGTCTTTTCCGTGAGTGAGGGATATTTTCTTGGTAGTGAGGACACTTGGAAATGGTGGGTACCAAGTTAGAGCCCTTAATAAGAAGGAAGTGAGAAACTCTTTCCACTCCCTTTTGATGCAAACAGAAAGAACTGTAATGCCCTAATTGGGCAGAGATGTCTCTCTTGATTATTCAAAGTATGATACAACTGAGACTGCTATTTCTATACAGAGCAGGTTTATAAAAGGAAGCTTGGATTTTTTGGTCCCAAAAAAAAGTTTAAAAAAAGGAGAGTAACTGATTCATAACTGCCAGTAAACTATAAAAAAAAAACCTCTTTAAACTCCTTCCAAAGGTTCAAAAAAGAGCAGATAAAGGTTTATGGCTAAGGTTCGCAATGGAGCTTCATCCAGCATTTCATAATGGGATCTTGATAAAACCCACAAAATGCACCAGATTCCCTTTATTTGTTAGCAAGTTAGAAACTGGTCTCTGCAGCTCAAAAAAAACAAACAAAATAGAAAAGAATAAGTCCAAATCAATAAATAGAAAAGAATAAGTCTGAATCATTGGTGTACCCTAAAAAAAGCTTTAGCATGTTTAATGTGGCTACCTTATAGCTCTTTTCTGTATTCAAACAGGAAGAAAAGAAAGTCTACAACTGTGCTCACAGAGGGACAACTAGGATCAATGCATTTCCTACTACACCAATCACAAAAGATTCTCCACTGCAAAAATTTTGTCCCACAAGTAAATCACTTATGATGAGCCAAACATGATGGCAGAAAATGTTTGGACTGTTGTGAAGAGACCCCCTGTGCTACAAACTGCAGGTCCCTACCCTGAGCTAATGTACTGGGCTGGTCTGCCAACAGGTCATGTACATTACTAAACCATGATCATTAGGACCACAAAGGATTGAACGGAATGAGCTAGCAGTGAAGGTCATAACTGTGGAACAATTGCAGAATCACTCTGAAAGGTGAAAAGGCATAAGCAAACAGATAAAACAATTTCAGATTGAAGGCATCCACCGGCCAGGCCCTCTCATCATCAGACCAAAATCGACATAAAAGGGGAGCTTGTTTGGTATTGTAGGAAACAAGACCATCATGGGTCTTATCCAGTCTGGAGAGAGAGACCCTGCTATGCTTGGTGTGGAAACAATTCTTAGAGGACTACTTTCCTTACCTGGACAGACCGTCCAGGAAGTGAGGTTCCAAACCTCTATAAAAAAAGACAGTTTGCAAACTTTCTTGTTGCGTACAGGATGCTACTACCAACATGTCAGAGACCATCACACATAGACTCATTTGGTTCACTCACCTTTGTCACTAAAAATAATGCCCTATCTTCCAAATTGTTTATATGAAAGGTAGCTTCTTTCCAGGGCTACAAAACCACAAAAACTGACCCTTCTGGCTCCTTAAGAGGCAAAAAGAAGAGTAAGCCCCATAGATAGACACTTAAGCTAGTAGTGCTGCTTAGAACTCGGTACAGACAATCATTTATATTATATTTTTCCTTATGTTGTATGGCAAAATCCTGGACTCTCGAAAACCTTTGGAAAAAGTCACCATTGTTGAATGAAAGAGTAAGAGATCTGATCATATGATACTGTCAGCTGAAGTCTTTCCAAACTGAAGAGGATTCTCTTGTCATCCAAACAAAAAGGCACAAGACACAAATCCTTGGAAAGAAGGTAGTAAATTTAGTTAAGCACCTTGTCAAAAAAAACAACAACGACATATCTCTTCCACTTTCTCTACATGAACGAACAAGACAGGAGGAAGATAGAAACCCAAAAGGAGGAGGTATCATCTATGTCAGTTCCTTTACAAACTTGTTCAAGTCCAACACAGAAAAGACACGTTACTCCTACTCCCAGTAAATCTCTGACGAGAACTGGGGAGCTGGGGAAACTTGTGAAAAACTCACCATGGCTGATTGAAAGAGTAAATGTTCATATAATGCTGTCACCTAAACATTTCCAAACTGGAGAAGACTGTCTTGTCCTCCACATGCAAAGACTAAAGACACAAATCCTTGGAAAGAAGGCAGAAAATTTAGTTGACCAAATCAGCAACAAAAAAAAAAACATCCTCCACTGGAACCAACAGAGCAGGAGGAGGACAAGGACCCAAAGGGAGGAGAGATCATCTATGTCACTATGTCAGTTCCTTTATATACTTATTCAAGTTTATCAAAACAGAAAAAAAAAACATGTTACTTCTGCTCCTGAAGGGAGTAAGAATTTTCCAGACCAGTCAATCTCTAAAAGGTGAGCAGGGAGTGCTTTTAGCAGCAGGCTTTGTAAGCTACACTGCCCTTGCTTGATGCTTTCAAGTAGGATGGGTCTGTCTTCAATCATCTCATGGGAGAGGACTGGCTCACTTCCAGTCCAGAAAAGGTAGGTCTGCAACCTGCAACATGTGCATTGCTCTGAGCCCAAATCAATGCAAGGCATGGGATCAAGCCTCCATAAATTATCCTTAGTAATATCCCTTTTTTTCTCTTCTCAGCGAGGTATATCTGCTTCTTGTTACCTTACCTGGGACTCTGCCACACCTGACAGAACTAATGAAACTCATCTGGGGCATACTATTTCTCTACAAGTTACAAATCCCATATCCTCCTGGAATTGAGTAGTGCCTACCCTAATAGAGTTCTGTGACTCTTCAATAGATTGACATTTCTTGACTCCTACACTTTCTGGGATCAAAGAGTGTCTATCCTGATAGAGTTCTGCAACTCGCAACTCTTCAGGTGCATTATCTTTTGACTTGATGAGAGACCTATCCAATGCGCTGCTGTGTCAAGGAAACTGCATATATTCCTGGGATCGAGGAGATGATGATCTCATACTCTCCTGGGATCAAGGGGTATAGGGGAAACGGACATTCCTTCAGAGGTCTCGCTACAATTTTAAAACAAAGTTTCAGTCCCATCCCAGAAAATGTGAACTTTGCAGATTTGACGAACTAATGGTTACCATTGAGTTTAATTTCCATATTCTTTGCACCACTAACATATTGCTCTTGTTTATCAGAATAAGACTGAATTTTGTCAAGCCATGGAAAGGTCCTATTCCAAACACTAAGTCAGGCATTAATCACTTTCTCACACTTGGCTACTGTCCCATCTGCACTATCAGTTCTATGAACTTTAGCACTCTTCTGAATCTCATCAGACTGCCATTTAACCAAAAGAAACTTGTCCAAATTTGGAAACAGAATTTTTTCTAAGTCTCAAGGTGTTTTGATTTCAGGGAGACCTGCAATATTTATTAAGCTACCTCAGAAGTGAACACAATAATGAATGCTAAAGTTGTTCATTTGATTTATTCTTATAAATGACCACATGTACATCTTTGGGCTTTACTGTAATCTGAATTCAATCACTGTAAATATCAGCACATTTTCCCACCAAGCAGCCATTTGATGAAGCCTTTGAACTTGTTGCCCAGCTATTGCATCATGTTCTTTTGATGAACTCCTATAATGACAACATGCTCATCAAGGGGTCTTTCAGCCACTAAATTCTGTAAATGCAAATATCAGCAGAGTTAAAATGATTGATTTACATTTTCCCACTCTGCAGGTGGATGAGGCAGGACTGGCAAGTCTTTGAATTTGCTGCCCAGCTATTACATGTATACATCTCACTCGAATGATTTTCTGCATGCCAGATAAAAAAAAATATGCATCCAAATATGTGTGATTAAGGGTTTCCGAGACCCTTGTTTCTTCCTCCTTGTATTGGTGTGAAAACTCTTAGCCAGGACCCAAAGACTGGGCCTGAGAAAAGAAAACTGGCAACTGTCAGTTTGTACGCATTTTGTAAAGGATAAACATGAGTGGGAAGCCCACATTACCCATCACTCTACAACATTCCTAAAAAGAAAATATGTACAGCCACAGCTTGTACTCTCTAACAGAAAACATTTTAAGCATATAGTTTATTTTGAATCAATGCAATAAAATTCTATGATGAAGCAATCTGCCTAAGCAAGTACTTATTAATGAATCCATTTCCACAACTAATGAACAAAACCATCAAGGGCACTGCATAAGTAAGTACTATTAATTACTAATTCCCAAAATTGATGAACAAGGGGGAATTAAGATTCTGGGACCACAAATGGATAGCAATACTTACACCTGAAGTTCTGAGAAAGCAAGTATTAAAATAAAACTCCACAGGAGGGATAACCTGAACACTGGAAAGGAAAATAACAGAA
Organism: Venustaconcha ellipsiformis; assembly: GCA_003401595.1. Taxonomy (NCBI): domain Eukaryota; kingdom Metazoa; phylum Mollusca; class Bivalvia; order Unionida; family Unionidae; genus Venustaconcha; species Venustaconcha ellipsiformis. Next base: position 126,506 of record QKMX01353131.1, read on the forward strand.
AAAAAGCTATGCTAGATGAACGTGACAGTAAAATCCTTGATCATCCCAAAGCTAAAATCACAATCAAATAATGAAAGGACTGAGAAAATAATCCCTCATTTAAAACTGAAAATTATAACAATATGCATAAATATGTTATTTAAACATATAAATAAAGTCAATTTCCAAGAGCAAATTGAACGAGTCTTTGTGTTACAAGTGTCCAAGCAAAAACGAAAGAATATCCTACTCGAGTTGATGATGTGGTAGTCAAGACTGGTTCTGAATTCTCTGACCTAAATTTCTAAAGCATTCCATTTAATGCGAGTCTGGAATTATGAGGTTAGATGTGGGGACTTTTGCATGCCAAAAGGTAAGCAAGGCAATGGTGATACATGATGTATTACTACTAAAAGCATCTTTTAATTATCAGGGCTTGAGAGCAGAAAAAAAAAAAAAAATTTTTTCAGAATTTTTAACTGTTTCAGTGATCACAAGTTTATTGTACTGTGAAGATGATAATCTACAATTAATGTCTCTTTAAGCACTATTATTCTCGTTTTGTTTTTGTTTTTGCTAAACATGACTTAACTCTGTAAACATTATCATTCTTTTGTTTTGTTTTTTTTTACAACTTTGCTTCATTAACATTATCATTCTCTTGTTTTTCTGGTTCTTGTCACTACACAACTTGGCTCTGTCAAGTTATGCCTGTGCTGAATCATCATTCATACAAAAATAACTTTTCTGCTTGCTGACTAAAATAGTTGGATACATTCTTTTGCATTAATGAATGGGTTTTTTTTAGTTTCTAACCAAGTAAAATCATGAAATCAAGTTTTTTGATTGCAGTAAAAGGATTCCATAGGAAACTATCTTGCTTTCACTCTGCTATGATTTACCTCTTTTCATATAGGACAATAAAATCTAACCCAAAACTTAATGAGATCTTAATAATCCCATTATTGTCCTTGCGACTAGGATGTGGCTAACAATATCTTGCTTCTGTTATGTAAGCAAAGCAAAAAAGTTCAACACAATGGAAAACCACCTGCTGTGTCCTCCTCTGAAGCAGAGGATGGCTCCAGGTCTTCATCTTCCTCATCCACTGGCTCTCCACGCTCCTTGCGAATTGCTTTGTTAAGGATGTTCTCCACCCTAGTTTGCTCCTTGTTTGGCAGGCGATATGTGTCCCTTGACACTCGCTCCATTTTTACATTGGACAAAACACACTCAATGTCTGTCGAGTCCATAAAATCGATTTTGTACAAATCAGGAGCCTGTTCCAAATCCAACCACTGAATCTTGAACCTCTTTGTGTTATTGAAAACATTCTGGTTGGTCTTGCACAGATAGAAGCTACCTGGGAAAAAAATAACAGTTCAACATGACTGTACAATGCGTGAATTATTGATTCAATTTACACACTTTATGTCATGCATTGCTTTTAATGTTCACAGAGTTTGAGACATACATATAATTTGAATTTAATTCTAATTGCTATTTTTTCAAATAGAAATAAATCTAGCAAATAAATTTTTTATCAATTCTAATATCTTGTAAATTTAATTAAGACTTGATTGGACTAACATCTTTCATAAAATCTGTTTTAAAAACAGTTATTAACAATGCGTATATTGCAAAGGGCACCTATTGCTACAGTTGAAAGCTGGGCCTTAAAAAGACAAAATTACTACAATCTGCTAAGCATAGGATTAAAAGAACTTCATGGAAACAAATGTAGTTGCATCAAACAATATTTGGCTTTAAAAAAAATGAGGAAAAATGCAGGTAATCATGAGCAAGAGTTCAAAAATGTAAATTTACATATGAAAGGTGTTGTTTTCATTGATTTTAACACCATGTTGCAGTACACAATATGCCATACATCCATCGCAGCCAGTACAACTGGTGGAGGAAGAACCAGTGAAAACCTTGGTAAGAACCAACAACCCCTGGAAACCTACTGGCAAACTTTCTCAAATACCCATATATTACTGTAATCTTACCGTTTCTCTCATGGGAAGCAGACAACTGAAAATTAATCTCATCTCAACTCTCATCAACATAACATTGCTCACAAAATTTGACTGAAATCCACAATCCATGGTAAAGTAATACTCAAGAAACAAGAGTTTTGAGAGACAAGAAATGCAGAACTAATGTTACTACTATGTGGAACATTTATCTTCTTTCAGTCACAGACCTCAAAATCAAAATTTTTTTTTTCATAACTTCTAGTGCAAGCCATCAACAAAGTTAGGTCCAGGTAAATGAGGTAGAATTCATCTATCACCAGCTAAACGATATTCAAGACATGGTGCAAGGCCGGGTCATAGTAAGTTATCCTCCCAAAAGTGGAGCAACAAACAAAAAAACAGTATTATATCTGGTTCCCCCTCAGAATTAACATTCACCAAAACAAATTTTACCTTTTGTATTATGTCCAAGAATGCGCAATTCATGTTATATGTATTGACAAAATTAAAAGATGTACTATACTGGCACTAAGAGACACTAAAACTGCCTTTTGGCTTTCTTTTCTTTAATAAAAATAGCGATTCATTTTCAACTCCTCCTGTTCAGCCACTATTGCCAACCTAGTAATGTGTCAGAATTTAATACTATCAAATTTATTTCCTTAGCCACAACTATTTATCAAGTATCCTTTCTTCTCGATCATTCTATGTGATCATACATGTATAGGCTTCATGTCAAATCAATACACCCATTTTAGATGTGAGGACATAGCCTTCATAATAAAGATAATTCTCTGATAGTCATAAACCAAAGGTTATTTTCAAAATCTCAATAGAAGTAATGCCTCCAGTAAAACTAAAAAATCAGTACTGAATAAGAAAAAGATCTCTGTATCTAGTAAATATATTTTTTTTGTTATTTAAATGCTTAATTTATTTATTTTATATAGCATTAAATATAGTCTGTATAATAAACTTGCAGTTGGTCTAACACTCTAAAAAGATGTTATTGTTTGTATTTGTACAAAATTCATATTTACACAATCAAAATTTCTTCAATACAAATATGTAGTAAATAGCAAGTTATCACTATATCAATCTTATAAAGTTTTTATGCATTATGTTTCATACATTTGATACAAAGAAACTATAAACAAGAAAAAAAATTAAATTGAAGATAAAGTTTTTTGAAAAGTATAACACATTAAAAATAACTAATCTAACCCACCCATCAAACAGATAAGGAATCATTGAATGGTATGTGGATTATATAATTGTAGGGAAATCAATCTGCTGAAAAAATATACACATACAAGAATCACAAAAGTAATCAGGTGAAAATAATATGCACATATTAGAATATCAAATTTTCCATTTTTTATGATGCTTAATATCTGCTTATCAATCAACTTTCTTTTGCCCAAATAACTCAGCCTCTCGTTTTTTAACTCCGTCGTAAGATGGTGACACTTTCAAATGCAAGATGAAGAGGCTATCAATTCTGTTTTAAAAGCAGGAAGTAAACAGGACGTAATGTTGAACTGTCCATACTGCTGGTTTTTGCAGTTTTTGTCTTACATTTTGACCTATAGATTCATTTGCATTGCTGTCAGTCTCAGTACAAAAATACTGATTGCTTATGACAAAAATACTGATTTTYWGGGAACACAAATTTTTTAAATTTGAATGCATAAGTAACTTTTCACAACATCTACAACTATCCATAACGTAGGACAGTACCTTCCTTAATTACGCAATGTAAAAGATGCTTGTGTTGCACTCTTGCACCTTCTGAATGGGCACCATGTTCCATCTGCCCATTTTGAAGGTGCAGAAGTGCAACACAGGCTATTTTTAAGAGTCTTTTCCACGCATCATTTTTGTTTCAATCATTATCGATTCCAATGTACCATAGATGATCTGAATTATGTGTGATAATCTACATATTCTGCTTTCATATTCAACATGATTAGAAGCTGAAAAAATGATATACAGTGATAGCAGCAACTGTTTGCAAAATCCAATATGACGGATAAACACAGGCATGGCAGCCTCGATTTTGAATGAACCAATCATATTTTAGAACTGTATTCCTATATACAAGTGATACATTTCTATCAGAACGGAACTAAGTGCCCGTTCTAAATGGAAAAGTGCAAGGAAATGTTTTATTTTTTAATTAAAAAACATTTTTTGCAGGAAAAACATAAACCCATATTCAGGTCCAAAATATAGGACAAATATGGAAAAAACAGGACACATGGTAGCTATGCATTTGGTATATTATATACCAAATAGGGCACATTTTAACTCTCATTTATTATAATTAAAGAATGAATTCATTTAAGTACATAAAACAAGAGACATCCCATTTCTGTTGACCTTAATCTAGAGTGGGCAGAAGTACAACCATCCATAAAGTGATAAAACTTCCATCAAAGAGGGCTCAAATCTTGTTTTTAGCCTGATCCAGTTACCATTAAATAATGTTATATAACAGTTGTAACACAAATATGACAATGCAAATTGTGCCAGCAGATCAGGGTATATCTTATTGTTTTGCAATTATATTTAGAAAAACAAACAGCATAGACTGTTTGGTACATTCTGCTATAACAAATATGGATCTATACTTGTAACAGGTAAACATGATGTACAACACATATATAATATGGTGCATACCTTCATCTCCCCTGACAGCCAAAAACAGTCCTTTTTTGTACAGAAGTGTGGGTTCCTCCTTTGTCTCCTTAGCCTTAGGTGGAATTTCTTCAGCGGGTGACTGAAACTTCTCTACTGGAACTCGCTGCCGTTTCAAAGGTGTCCTTGGTTCAAGCTGGTACACCTTTTTCCTCTGCAAGATCCCATAATAAGCGACATTGTAAATTAACATGAGCATTGCGTACAGCCTGACCTATTTTCAATTGACCTTTATGCAGCAACAAGTAGGGTATGGTTCACTCTAGATTATTCATCAATAGGTCTCAGTGATCTCGACCTCTGGACAAAGTATGCGGTCTTGAACTAAACTAAATGTGCACAAGCCAATATCATCTTATAAGGCTTACTGTGACTTTTTGACCTCAGTTTCCTAAGTACCATTTGTGCAAGCCAGCCAACATTTACTCAATTTACTCAAGAACAAAAGTAATCTTGCAAAACCCATTTTCAACTGAGTTACAATGACCTGGACCTATGACCAGCCCTCTTACATACCTTAAATTGAAGCCTACCTGTGTTCAATCATCCCCATGAACTTCACAAGCATAAATGTAATTCAGTAAGTACAATACTTTAACACTAGTATACAACAACACCACCCAATTTGTACACCAGCCACATTAATAGTTGCTGATTAAATAATTAGTTTTTATTGTACTATTTTCATGTGACTTTCATGAAACAGCTGATGCCCACTTCCATCTTTTATTTTTTTCACTAATCTAATGGGTTAGCTACAAGCAAATTTCTACATGACATCAAAACATATTTTAGTGTAATTGTCAAATCCTTTTGTAGAACTTATTTTTGAAAGAGCTTCAGAAACACCATATTATAAAACATTTTTACAATTTATACAGCAGCTCGCAACATCTTGATGTAAATAACATCCTTTCCTTGGCAGAAAGCAATAT
>QKMX01353137.1:1013-11084 GCA_003401595.1 Venustaconcha ellipsiformis
TATGTATATATGTATGTATGTATGTATGTATGTATGTGTTAGAATTTAATGCTATATCGTTCAACAAGAAAAGTTCTAACAAAGAAAGACACAATTGTAGGTTCGTACAAATTTAACAAAATAAAAGAATTTCCACTGAATGTCTTTGTCCATTAATTTTTATAACTATGAAGCACTTTTTGGAGAATTAATTATTAATTCGGAAGAACAGAAAAACTCAAAAAACATACTCATCTAGCAACAACAAAAGTACCTCTAAACTACAAAGGTATTATTTTACAACTGCCTCAAATCACCCAAAACGTTAGTCTTAAACACAATTTTAGATCACGTAATAGGTCATGTCGTCACTTACTACAAGACGTTTATAACGCACGCTAGTGTAGCCACAACTAAGAACATATAATAAAAGAATGTTGTTTACACATAGTGATCACGGAAGCGAATTATGACCTTGATACTGACCAATTATTTTAATTTAGTGTTTACCAAGTTACTTAACTAAGATCATCAAAAAATAAAATGAAGCGATCTACTACGTGCTCAGATTTAATAGAACTGAACAAAGAAACCAAATCCAGTGGATTATGATAGCTTGTAGTGAATAAAATTAAATGCACTAAAATTAAAACTAACACACAAGCAATTAAATCACATATTCGTAACAGTACACAAACTGTATTAAGATAAAGATATCCAAAATAATGTATACATGATATACAGCTAGCTAAATGATGTAAAGGTAAAGATGTTACAATTCTGTAGATATAAAAGCATAAATTTCAAAGGTAAAAATGTAACTAAATAAAAGAGGATCCAAATTTACTTTGTAATGCATTCCATCAAAGTCTAAAAGTTTTCTTTATATGATGCATATTAGACATGTATTCTTTAAATTTTGGTCAAAGTTTATCAATCAGAGGTCATGCATGAGTCAGTTGTGTTCTATATGCGATCTGATCAATGCCAACTCATCTCTGCGATTTTTTTATCTTGTGGGATGCGACTCGTCAATGGGGGATTGAAGTACCGAAGTTTACTTGCTGACATTTAATTCCAAACATTTTTAGTATTTAAAGTCAGTGTATAGAATCTTCCATTCAAAAATGGTGATTGTCGTGCAAATTTGGCTGCTCCATCATTATCGTTAAAATCAACATGACTAGGCAGTCAATACAACATAATACTTCATTTGGATTTTACGATCAAATAATGCTTCTGTAAGATAAAATTAATGCTTTCCTTGAGACATTTTTCGGTTTGGAAATGGGATCTGAAAAGACGATGAAATTTGTTTCTGAGAGATTATAAACTGCTGAAATGGCTGTGTATTCTGCAATTATACTGAAGGATAGGACGGCTGATGTTCCCACCGCAGTTCCAATGTGATCTACATTTTGAACAGTCGGCAGACAGGGGCGTATGAATCATGATTTCTTTGAATTATTCTGAGTAAACGAGAAGCTCTGATCATGACTTTATGAAACTGTAAAGATCAAATATTGCTAGGGTGGGTGGTGAGTGCGTGTGATACCAACACAGAATCGTGTTATATTGGCACCATTGATATTTGCTGTTTCAAGTTGAGGACGAAATAGTATAAAAATTGTATAAGTAAAATTCATTTAGAAAAAAAATCTCATTAGCCAGTATATCACACTGATTTTGGGATTATATAGATGACTAGGTTATCTGAGAGTACTCAAGAGCCAGTCTCTTTCATCTGAGATAAAGTCACTATTCATTTGCTGTAACATATATATTTTCTGAGTGGGAAGTTAGAAATGCTCATATTATAAATCTTTCATTCTTTAATAAATCAAGCATTTGCGGAACGAGTTACAGGCGGATCCGGCAGAATCGAAACGTCGTCCAATATAGGTCATACAAAATACTTATCTACCATGAAGTTTATAATATTTGAAGCAAAGTACAGTAAATATTAGGACTTCTGTGTTCTCCACCACAAGGATAAGAAAAACTCGACATATATTTGGATCATCATAAATTCGATGTACGCGCCACAGGTACATGCAAATCATTTGAGATTTCGAACATTTGACTCTTTCATTGAGTCCTATCTTGTTTCCTTTTAATTGCATTCATCCTCATTGATTTTAACATATCAATCTGTCGACGTCCTGTAATGAGCAATCATTTTTGGATTGAGGCATTTCATTATATTATTACCCGTGACGTTGAATGAGATAATAATTTGATGTTCTGAGGTACACCTATATCATGGTTTATCTTAACTCGAAAATTTATATATTCCACCGCATTTGGTATGAGGCTTTGTAAGCAGCTGTTATAACTAGGTTAAATAGGTCGTTCATTATCCTGTATTTTAACGTGGCATCACACGGTTTCTCGAAGATAAAACAGGATGGCACCTACATGTTCTTTCTCTATGATGTTGGTGATATCACATTAGCGGGAAGGATCTTTATGTTCTAAGTAAGTGACGAAGGAACAGGAAGGATCGTTATGCACTAAGCAACTGGTATGCATTGATATCTCAGTTGCTTATAGCAAAATCAACGAAAAGTCACAAGTTTCCCAAAATTGTATTAAAAGTGCCTAGTAGTTTATTAAGAGCTGTATAAGGTAAGAATTTCAAAAATTGACAGTGGAGTCCTGAAGTAACATTTAACTGTCTTGTACTTAATATGAGAAACAACAGTGTGTTATAATCTGTTATAATCTAATGCATTAGCGAATTAGACTTGTTAAGAAACCATTTGAATTAGAACGTTGATACAGTACTGAATGTTCAATTGTTGGAGTGCCATTGAAATGTTTTACATTCCCCGACGGTGGCTTTGCATGTAAGTAATATTTTCATAAGTAAGGATTAACATTATGAATTCAAATAGCAATAACCATACATATAGTAATCGTCATGACGATGATTAGACTGAATTCACAGCTATACAAATATGAATAATCATTATTCAAAGGAATGTCAGAGTTCAAAGGTAAATCAAACCACTTGTGTATAATACCACAGAACGAATAAAATTATTTATTTATTTATTTATCGTACGTAAGTAGCATAGTTTACTGTGTTGTTTAAAGAAAGAAACTAAAATACTCTCAAATATTTTGCCCATTTCTCATTTACAAATGGAAATTTTTAATCTTATAATTTTCTCATCAGTTTTGAAACATTCAGAAGTGTAGAGTTAAATTGTGTAATCAAGTGAAAATCTAGTTATGGCTGGGTTTGGAGAAGGAATACATTTAAATTGAAGACAAAATAAAATTGGTATTAAAATGCACAGGCTCAGAATAGGTACCGTATTTCTTTATTGCTTCCAGCACTAAATAAGAATCATCTGATCAAATACTTTTGTTATTTCGCTTCTGCAAATAATCATAAATATTTTATACAGTTCACATTAATTATGCAATAACATTATCTTAAGTAACAAAAACATGCATCGAAGAAATCCAGACACCTGATGAAATTAATATTATTAAAGAAATGAATAAAAGATCTGATTTTGAATGTCTTTTATATTTTTAGTTGAAGGATATAGTGAAGCATATCTTCATTCTAAATGTGCTTAGATATTATAGGAACTGTACTTGTTACTTCAGTTAGGTGCCTGGAGTAAGTAATTATACAGCTTACCCAAAACCTGATTCTCCTGTACATGTCTTTCAAAAATGTAACATCTATATATGCATCAATGCATCTATTCATTATAGTGACCAACTGAACTATTTTCTCTCTTGATTGATATTGTACCAGGTTACAGTAGCTTTCTTCTAATTAATTTATCTTTCTTGGCGAAATAAATCTCTTAAATTCGAATGCTAGATGCATTTTTGTTATAGGTCGGCCACTGTCATGTAAAGCTCTAGGTTTGTGTCACCTTTCAACTTTCAAACAGGACAAATAATAAAATACTGAAATAAACTGGCTCAGGATTGATACTCTCTGGGTTTTTTTTGGCACCACAATAAACTAGCTAAACTTACTCGCACGTTGCTTAAAATGTAAACATATAAATTAAGCTTCATGAAGACAGTCAAGTTATATTCGGGTCCCTCGAAGCAGATGGTACATAAGTCCAGGAAATTAATCCGCCTATTATGGGTTTTCGTAATAATAAAATGTAATCATAAAACGCAAGCATTGAAATATCAAATATAATATAATTGCCTTAGACGAAAATTCAGATATCTGTCTAATTGCAGACAATTTGCTAATAACCGATTGATAGATAGTGGTCTAGACACGTTGTTAAACAGTTCTTTGATTAATTAATTCTAACGCAAATAGGGACAATTAATTATTGTAGCGCTAAAATTGTACTGATGACTGCAAATCTAAGCAACGTAAAAGAAATCCTAATCGTATCCTGCTATATTACATTTCTGATCCAATTTCAGCTTTGGTCTCTATTTCGACCTAAATTGGATTCCTCGTCCACGATATCATGTTTGCAAAGAAATATCGAAGGAGGTGATTTAATTTTGATTTGTATTAAAAAGAATTAGCATCTCTCTGACGGTTAAAATTTAAAACCAAATAGATTTCCCATTTACACTTTGTATTTACTATATTTAATAACTTTTGTTATACCGGACATACAGCCATTTAAAAAAACAAATAAAGAGAATATATCCATACCAAAAATTCAGGATGATGTTTCAGTAAACGTAGGTGGTGTCTGAGATCATGGCTCAAAACTATTTTCAGTGTGTAGATTGCATTCGTTACATCAGTAGATTGTTTTGAAAGATGTATACTATTTAATAGAAAACTGTAAGGTCTATATACTTTAAAATACTTTTGTAGAAAAGTTGTTGGAAGAAAGACATTCATCTACTGAGCAAAAGTCACATATACTACTGCAACATTCAAATGAGGTAATTACTATCTTTGAAATGGAAAACAGAAGTATATGCATTAGAATAATTTTCCATAAAGTGACATTGATTAAAGGAATTAAAACCTAAAAATATAGTCATAAATGTGATTGGTGACATATAAAATGACAAGGTTTGAACATATATTAGTAGCAATCTTGTCACCATATTTTACGTAACGATTCTAACATGTATAACATGTGCAGTTAAGTTCGTGTCGTTGTTTACATAGCAATCCATAAATATACAATACGGACATTTTCTTTGGCTATATATGTGCATGGTAATCTTCAATTGTGTAATAAAGGTAATTAAGTGAGTTGCATACACAATACGCTAATGCTTAATGCATAATATAGACAATTTTGTGAGTTGCATACATAATACGGTAATGCTTAATATATAATAAAGACAATCAAGTGGGTCGCATGCATACTACAGCAATGCTTAATGTATAATACTGGTACTTAAGTTGCAGATATATTACATAGCAGTCCGTAAATTAATAATAAGGAAAAGTCCTTTTTTGATCATATGCTACACAGTAGTTTTTGAATGAATAATACAGGTAATTAAGTTTGTGGCCTATTTAACATGAAAGTTGTTAAATAAGTAGTAAAGCCAGACCAAGTTTGTGGTATACATTAAAAAGCAATCCTTGAAGATATATTATAGCCTGTGAACTTGGCATATGTTATAAAGCAATATTTAATGTATCATAGACAATTAAGAAGGCGGATTGCATTATGCAACAATGCTTAATAAATAATAGAGGTAACAAATTTGGCGGCATGGATTATAGAGAGATGGTTAATGCATATCACAGGCAGTTACCTTGGATTATTTAGCGATTATTACGCACATAATATAAATATTTCAGGTTGTGGCATTTTTAAGAAACAACTCTCGTTAATTCTCTGTTTGAACTATTCTAAACTCTTGCATGTGGACAAGGACATCCGAGTTAATTACCAACAAGGTGACTCAACTTATCATAGTTCTAATAGTAGATTAAAAAGTTCATGCTTGTAATGAAACAGTAACGAGTTCGAGTAACTTGCAAGAGTTTAATAAACATCATCATTTATTTGAGTTTATGGGTGTGACAAACGTTTTCACGTTTTCTGAAACTGTGAAACAACTACGGATATATTGTAACTAGCTATGCCTTTAACATCATAATATCAGTTGAATTAAAAATTCCGAAAAATAATGTAACAGAAAAGGAACTGACTACCTTTATTTATGACATTAATTGTGGAACAAGAAAAACAACGTCTTTAGAAATTCCTTAAGGAAATGGATTTTGTCCTCTTATTCCACGTTAGTAGTTATTGATCTAAACTTTTATTGTGCATTTATTATTCCCTGTTGCAACACTCTATAAACATCACATAAAATCTGGATTCAAGATTATGTTTCTTTTTTCTTATATAAATATATGTATTAATTAACAGATTAATTCAACCAGCATTTTTAAGCGTTTTAATAGTTGGAGGATCACTATTTGATTATTTATGTCCACATTTGGTCACTGACAAGTACAGACTGTCCTTCCGTATGGAAACATATAATATGCAAACCTAACTCCAACACATTTTGTTATATTTCTAGATTTACCAGTGAACCTACTGAGTGATGGATACATATGTACAATTATGTGTTTGAATGCATCACACTGCAAACAGTGCATGCTTTTGCGATTTTAATCTGTTTGCCATTGAATAAATGATATGACCTAATTGAGATATCACAAGCCTCGTCATCATGTCTTGATTAATTTAATGAATGTGCTGGGCTGCGGCAGTTTGGTTGGACTTCTCATTTACAGAGATTTGTCAAGAATGTCGGTAAGATATGTTTTCTGCCTCTTTGAAACGACTCTGTAGGCTATCAATGAATTGCAATATACAACTACTGGAGGAGCAACATTCAACAGAAATGATGACAACCTTGAATTCGTTAGTATTGTCATAATGGGGTTTTGAAATTGTTGTTTCCAAGTAGGGTCAATTACTTCCCGACATCATGATTAGTTATCATTGAGGAAATTTTAACAGATCATTTTATTTGACTATTGTCTAATGTAAATCAGTTCTTTGTTGTTGGTTTCCTGCTCTCCGTTTCTATATTTGCGCACGGAAATAAACACGTTCTCGAACTACGCCATGCTGACATAGTTTACTGAGAATATATTGTGATATTTGGGACTACAACGACAAGATCTATATAGGCGTATTCGTAATGCAGCTGTCACGAAATTAATTTGTTAGCTCCACGCCCACACTAGTTACCACTGATATAGCTTTACGTCTAACCCGACTGGTATACTGAATATATTTGCTGTTGTCACAATTTCAGAAGCACCAAGGTCTACGGTGGTCACGAAAATATTTACAATGATATATACGCGTTTATATTTGGCTAGTAAAACGGTGTTGCTATTTATTTCATCTCGCAGATAATGTTACCCTTCAATTATATTTATTTGAGAGTAAGTGCAGTTCTTTCAGTAGTAATGTAATTGCGAAGTATAATTGATCGACAGTCAGACCTTATAAATATGCATCGCGGTCAGATACAATATGCAAACTCACTTCAAACCATTTTATGTCCTTTACTGATACAACGACCATGTAAGCGTTGACGGCAATTGGTTGCACTTTTTCAGGTTTGCTTGGAAATATAATGATTACTCGTTTGCCCTTTAAAGCAACGATCGTCTTTGTCGATAACTGTTATATGGACAAGTGCGTCTTATTTGAATATCAATCTGGACTTTCTTTGGCTGATCTAGTCTTTGATGTCTGATATAATTGACGAATAATTTTAATCATGTGTCTTTGTCGGTGAATACCACGCTATCGTTGTACAAAAATTCTTTCAAGTTATACTCTCTTTTATTCTGTTAGGAATTGAGCTTTCATAAATGGAGCACCTCATGTAGAATTTCTATTGGTGTGGTGGGGTCTCGAGGCTTACAAACGCAGATAAACGTGTGTACAAAATCCACAGTGGGAAAACTAGTGATGAACAAAAGGCGCCGACTCTACTCATAACAGAAATTTTAAACGCTTATTGTGACTCTACTCCCTTTCAGAGAAAGGTAACGTTAAAAGTTGAGTACATGACCGCATGAAGAAAGCTGGTTGCTATTTTCATCTTTAGATCCATTCCCTAGATTCCTCAATATAAGGATAACACATGCATACCTATAAAACAATGCAAAGTTTGCATTTTCAAAGCATTTTTTATGACTTATTCTCAATAGAGGAGACTTTAGTTAAATGTATCTCTTGCTGTTGTTTTAACGAGATCATCATAATGATAATTCACATTGTAGTATTGATCCAGGCTTTTTAGATGCAAAATGTAAAATACGAATTCATGTGTCGACGAAAACTATGATTTGGAGGAATATAGATTTACATATTTGATATGCTTAGTCGTACTAAATTCGATTACAAGATGAGTAAAAGTGTTATGAAGTTTTACAATACCTAAATGAATGAGTATTATTCCAATTTGTATTGTACAAATCATTTTCTACGTGATACATTACGAAAGCAATTACTAAATGTAACCCTGAACCACATATTAAAATCACGCAACGTTATTTAAAGACTGCTTTTCTTCAAAATAATGATAGCAGTGAAAATTCTGTAAATAAATTACAACACCAACCTTTAGGCGATTATTTTAAAATTACGACACCACATTTTCAATACAGAAAGATTCTGTTATAGTGCATCATTCAAATGCAGGGATAATACATGCTAATCCTAGTAACATCCCTATACAATATATTTCTTGCACACAGTGACATCCCAAAAGTATTGACTCTCTAACGTGCAAATAAATATCCAACTCTATTATGTTCTATAGTTTAAAGATCTCCCGAGAATCTTTTCAAAACATTTGTGACATTGATTCACTCTGAGTAGTGACGTTCAAGTGTGTATAACGCAAGAGTTAAAGGCGCAAATATAACACAGTTTCCGAGCGTTTCGATAGCTTTAGATTATACTTTGTGAAGAAACAACCTATAAAAAGCATAACGAACACGTGAAAGAAAAGTCGAAAGAAGCCTAAAGTATTTGGAAGTTTCAACAATCGAAAATTTACATAAAAAATAAATGTTTTGTCAAAGCGTACTTGTATTGATATTATTAGGAGTAGAAGAAAGGTGAGGAAAAAAAAGACTGTAACAAATGAGAGAGACAAACTAAAAATTTCTACCACCGATGCAAATACTGTGGAACTGAACATGCTACATCACATACTGAGTTATTTATATTTTTTGTTGCGTATAATCTTCAGGCTCAAAATTATTCGCAAATAGAGTTCATGCATCTTTTGTTCGCTGGTAAATATCATTAGCGAAACCATTGGGAGTCCGGCCTACGTTAAAAAAGCCTCTCTTGATATGGATAGTAAGAAATGTAATTAGCATAAGATTGCCTGTGGATGATTTGCATGCTTTTATTTCTTACACATGTCGTCTTATAAGGCTGATATAGTGTTCTATACGCATTCTCAGTCCGTATCACGCACCTTCGTTGGAACTATTTAGGCGTTTCTTTGATGACTACTGTTCAATATTATCACGTTCTGAATGGAAGTTTAAAATGGCCAGTTAGTTTTCTAACGTAATTCACATCGCGACGGCAATATTATGTGTTGTGCTGCATCAACCCAATTATATATCGGTAATAAATTAAACACTACATGCATTCAGGGATCGTCAAAACAAATTTTTCTTGCATGGTGTATGCTTCTTTAGACCTTACATCATAGAGGCCGAATAAGACAAACATTTTACAACTGCAGTCATGTCCATATGTTCTATTAATTAGACTTACATGTCGTTATGTACATTTCTTTGATTGTATTTATCACTAATGTCTTGAAAACGGAAGTGCTTACCAATTACAAAGCTGTATTAATTTTCATATGTATTTATCAATTTTGAAGGCAAGGAACAATCCCACTTCCAATTAAAGATAATAACATGCCTCTTTGGATTAAGGTCATTAGACTTATTTGCTAAAACTATTTAAAAATCTGACTAAAATAATCACATAACCTAAAGGGATTCAGGTGTCTTAATATGTGTCTTTACAAACGCATGGGTGAGAATGTGGTGCAATCAGTTAATTGTCTATTGTTGAATAATATATATATATATGT
>QKMX01353139.1:2583-12954 GCA_003401595.1 Venustaconcha ellipsiformis
AATATGTCTTTTAGCTAAGTTAATTGATTCATCAATATAAATAACAATATAAATACACTTTTTAAATCTGGCTTTGAGGGGCTTTGTGTGGTTTTGTCAGGCTTTGTCTTTGTCAGGCTTTGTCAGGATTTAGAAAGACCGGTTTATAACTTCTAAATTGATAGTTGCTGAGGGAGGTACCTAACACTGTTAACTATAGTATGTTTACTCCCCACTCCCACCATTTATTTGTATCCCTCTATCGATTTGTAAAACAAAAAGCACATAGGATATAAGAAATAGATAAACCTTACTTATTTTATTCATTGATTTATAATTTCTAACCTGCTTGTCATCAAGGGGTCCCTCATACTGTTGATTTATTGTTGTTTAAATGCAAATGGAAGCTCTCAATAGAAAAAAAGCATACAGACTGCTAGCTCTCCATTTCTCGTTTCTAAAATAGTTTATTCTAATAAAAACTGTCATCATGTGTCCAATATTTGCAATGTCTTGTATAATATTTGTGAAACAAATTGAACAAATAAATAGAAGGAACTCTTGTATACATGCTTTCAAAGAGATTGAACTTTAAAATGTACATAATTATTGAGATTATCAAAGACTGCTAACTACATCAAATTTGTTGCTTGAAAAGATAGACCGGTCCAAGCAAATGCCATATACTGTGTTGCTAAAGAAATGACCATTTAGTTTAAAATGCCAACAAGCTGACAGTGTTTAGGACCTTCTGGTGACATTCAGGTTAGAACTTGTAAATCAATGAATGAATTGACTTGGTGTTGTGCATTTTTTCTGTCCTTGATGCCTTCTGTTTTTTTAAATCAGTAAGGGGGTACAAACAAATGGAAGTGTGTGTGAATACCATAACTAGTGTTACAAACCAGACTGAAGCTCTTGATATAAACAAGCAGACTGACTGCTCACCATTCTTTTCTGGTTTCTGGAAGAATCCATTTCAGTAAAAACTCATCTTCATCATATATTTGGAATGCCTAGTTTCATTATTTCTAAAACAAAATAAATACATGTAGGAGGAACTCGTACATTTAAGAGATATAATTATAACTAGAATTTATGGAATTATTGAGGTTATCAAAAATGATGAACCATATCACATCTGTTGCTTGAAAACACAGACTTGCCCATGTAGGGGTATCATGACTGTTACTAAAGAAACTTTTTTGATTTAAAATGCTAACAAGTTGACAGTGTTTGGGACCCCAGGTGACATTGTAGTAATACATAGACCCATCTCTATCATAAATATCAGGGTCAACATCATAGATTATAGGACAACTTAAAATGTAGATAAAATTATCTAATTTGATTAATGCATGAATGGTTTAATACACCATTGGCATAGAGTCATAGTACCGTGCAATGGTAATGTTTAGATCAGACATCCTTTTGTTGTTAAGTACCTAGGCTATATTGCATAGAGCCATAGCAACCAATAATTTTCATCTGGACATTTTGTGATGACAGTGAAGGTGCATAGTTTTCGGATTAAGAATGAATAGACTCTTTGTATTAGAATAACAATTGTTTATTTATTTCAAATCCTTTGACATGCACAATCTCACGTGACCTTTTCATTTTTTGCTGCTTCAGTCGTAATATAGTTGCCTTCCTTGTGTTTTCTTGGGAGTTGCATTTCTATTCATATATGGAAAGCATGTCAGGTAATGTAATTCTCACAGATAAATGCTTTTTCTTTTAATTGAAATAGTTTAATTAGACAAACCATATAATATGCAGACATTAAGTAAAAGTTTAAAATAGTTGAAGAAAAATTGATAATGCAGTGTGTTAGCCTATGGCACGTGATCGCTTCTATAATCTTTCAGCTCTGTATTAAACACGGACTCTTCCACAAACCCAGGATAAGCATAGCAGACTATACGTAAATAGATCACAGTTTGTCAGCATGTATTGAATGGGTGTTGTTGTTTTTTTATGTCAGTTCAAATGGTGTTGAAATTTTGTGTGCCAATAGAATTTAGTAGTTTAGCTGTATTTCAAGATGCTCTCATGAAAATTGACTGAGTTACAACCGCTAGTATTATTTGTGATGCTGAGCTGAATGAACTATAGTGTTCCAGCATCTTGTATTTTTATCACTATATAAATGCATGAAAATATTACCAAATATTAGCCACATTTTAATTTCATGTCCAATATATAGTTAACAAACTTTGCTACATTTGGTTTGGAATGGAAAATTTTATATTATTTAATATAAGTGAAAAAAGGATGGTGACAGATGATTAATATTTGGTATTAGGTGAAATATGTAAACAGTTTTTGTCACAATATTTTGTTTCTGTGTTGGAAAATTCTCACATTAGTTGAACACTGTCCAGTCATTGACTGTCACATTTTATATATTTTATTATATTCTGTTGGATATTAATAAGCTTCTTTGCATTTAAATATTTTCACATCAGTGTTCACTTTCTTTTTACTCAATCCTCAAGGGGTATTAGTTGGTAAACTAAACAACTTTGCTGCTTTCTTCTTGGGGAAATTTCTTTTCAGTTGTCATATTAAAGGCAAATATTAATTCCTGAAGGAATCGGTCACTTTTGTGTTTACTCCTATCAACAGACTTAAGCAGCGTAAGGAAAAAGGAAAATTTTCACAATGACCATCACTGATCATGATTTTATGAACAGTATAAACAGATTTCAGCATGATACATCTGTTATTTGCCAGAACTGGAGCAGACAAGTGACAGATTGTGGAGACTGGACTCACTAAATAATGAGTGTCTAGGGGAAAATATGTCATTATGTAATGCAGTAAGTTTATTGATGCTAATTTTTCAAACAACTTACAAGTTAAAATTCCTTTACTTGTTTTCATAATTTGCAGATAACTGGATGATGCACAAAACAAAAAAAATCTTAGCTAAATTCTGAAAATATTGTGACCAGCTAAATACATCATCAGTGAAAACACATTATGCTATGTTACTGTGTTATTTTTCTTCAGCATAGTATATCCAGTTATAAGACTAATACTCTTTGTTGACACAGATCAGTCCCAATATAATTTGAAGCTACAATGTTTTAGCTAATAAACAGATATACTGTTCTTAAAGTACAAATCATACAGGTCATGTTTCTTAAAGTACAAGATATACAGGTCATATATCTTAAAGTACAAGACATACAGGTCATGTTTCTTAAAGTACAAATCATACAGGTCATGTTTCTTAAAATACAAATCATACAGGTCATGTATCTTAAAGTACAAGACCTACAAATCATGTAGGCAATACTGGTGAGGTGTGCGGTACAACTAATTTAGCTAAAATTATAATTTTTTGTGAATTTTATTATGCATGCATTGAAATGGTGATATTTGCTCTATTTAACTCTGCATCAGTCAGTATTAGTTTGAAGATCATCTGGAATGCCCTGAGACATACATATGACAAAGTCAGTGTACATGTATAAGTATGGCATTTGTAGACAAGGCCAACAAATAATTGTGATTGAGTGTAAACTAAATTGAATTTCACATGCTGTGATGACATAATCAAAGCGCCACCTATTGGGAAAATTTTAACTACCCCCTGAACTAATATTGATTTGACACTACATCAGATTGTGCAGTTTTATTCAATTTAGTGCCAGTTGGCCATAGAAGGAGTCCATAGTGACCAGTAATGTTCATTTTGAAGTTGTGTGTGATAACTAAGATGTAAATTAAAATGAAAATCAGGAATAAAGAGACTAGTAAAACTACTTTAGCATTAAATTGTAGAACAACTAATAATATTTCATTGCAATCAGTAATGGATCTTGTAAGACAGTGTTAAAGTGTACTTTAAAATAACCAGTGCAGTCCTGTTAGTTGGTAAACTTAAGCATTGCATAGCAACAGCAGATACAGTACATCCACTCCACTATACCAACAGTTAAATAAAATTTATTTGAAAACATTTATCTTTGTGTATCAAACATTTTGGCAAGATATGGAGACATAAAATCCATTAAGTAAACCTACATTATTATGATTTATTGTGTACAAGTTCAGTATGTTATTGCACTTTTAACTAACAAATTTTGGTAGACTAATAAATGTTCCACACCTAGTAAAGGTACAGGATGAAAAGTATCGATAATTTTCTCAATTTGGTAGATAGATTCCTCAATCAGTTTGGGTTGGAATATTTTTATATAAAAAATATTACCATATTTTACCAGTCCTTTTTGATATATACATGTATGTGGAAGAGACCTTACAGATCCAGGAACTGTTTTTTATCTATATATTCCTGTTCACTGTAGACATACAATACAATATATGACATTATCAATGCCTTGGTGAAAATCTGTGCAGAATATTATTTGGACTTATTTGCAATACATGTACCTAGAACATTTGACCCAGTCAGCAAATTTTATTCCCAAATGGAGTTGGAGATCATTTAGCTGCCATCTTTCACACATAATATAGTTTTCATAATTTTTATTAGATTTTTCTTCTTAGTTGTTCATTTTTCATTCTTGACTTTGTTTGTGGCCCTTTTCTTGCTTCATTCAATGAATGATATCAGGATTCTCAGCAGGATTTTATTTCTTTAATATTCACTCCAGTGTTAGATTAGTATGGCCCAAATATTGAGATCTGAAATACTACAGTGGGTCATTTCTGTCTAGATGTTTTGCAGGCTTGAGGACCAATGATTAGCACAATTCAGCAACAGACATTTTGAGGAAAATCTTTACTCTAGCAGCAGTGGTAGTCACTTTTCTGTATATGTCCAGAGAAACTGTTTAATGCCTGACTCTTCTCTGGGATGTTCAGCATGAAAAGGAGTTTTACATTTTAATATAGAATGGAATGCAAGAGCTAATAGTCCTCCATTTTGAAGGCCTATGAGAAGTGGCTGGTCTGCAAAGGGTCATTGCATGTCATCTTAAGTGTCATAACCCAAAATACTTTACAAATATTATTGCCCACTAGAATATTTGTGATGGTTCATATTTCCAAAGTTGCACCACAGTAGCGCTTATATAACATTAGTTATACTGTTGTTTTTTAACATTGACCTAATTATGATGAAGAATCATTAACTTAGTGCCCAAATATATAATTCCCTATAGCTCTGCCCTGACTGGTTCACTATTAATGAATGAGAGGCCAGCTTTCAAGAATATTGTATACAGTTGGCAGCTTATATTGTAACTGGTGCAAGGCTGTTTGTACAGCTGCCTTATACATCAGCTGGGCCAGCTCTTTTGGAAAGACTATTGGCACAGTACATCATCTGCATAAGAATACTTGCACAGCTTCTGTGTAACATATCTGCATTGCTGTGCGATAGTTTTGGAAATAACTAGCCCAATTCACACAGCAGCCATGTACTCATTTTTTGTGATTCTAGGTCTTAAACTGTGAAACAGAAGGAAGCAAAGCAACTAGTTTAATAAGATCAACAAATAATTTATTTTTCTAAGTTACAAAGTGAAATTTTAAGAGACATTTTGCAGTATTTTGAATTAAATCCCTAATAATCCTTAAATGTCATATTCCAGAAGTATAAATGTTCTGAACGAATTCCAGGTCTTGAAAAATGTCATGATCTGTCACAATAATATAATCAAGAATATCTTTAAATGAGTCTTCTATAATCTCAAAGTAGTGTTGTAGTTTAAAAAATCAATGAGCACATTGTAATTCCAGCAAATAATTTAATTAATTAATGTAATTTAATAAATAATTTAATTAATAATTCTTCTCAAATTTTATCAGAACACAGCTATAAGTGATTTCAGTCCTACAGTAAAACATCATTTTAGTATGTAAGATTGGGGTGGGTCGGGTGGTTAACAATCCAGATGAAACAGAACTATTGGGCATTGTATATTAAGGCACTAAGACATCACCCCCACCCCAGTCATAACTGACCTAGCCAAAGCCCTGCATCAAAGGACTAGTGATTGAATCTAACTTTATTGACCCTGGAAGTAATTTGAAACACTTCTTTATGCCATTTCTTAAATACTTCATTCAGTTATTGATGTTCCAAAAAAGGCAATGACCCTGAAGATTTAGTTAATAGATAAAGTACTTCTCTCTGCTAAGTTTACGTACATCTTGTCAAACACATTAGCATTACGGACACTATTTATTAAAATTTAGGTTCTTGCAAACAATTTTTAAAAATTTAGAGGTTATATCATAGTAGAAAGCTGTGTGATGCCTCTTTTTGATTCATGGCACCAAAAATAGCAGATATGAAAAATTATCTTTTTTTAAGTTTACTCAAAATCTTTTTGACAACCTGAATTGTTGAGTCAGCTGTGTGGCAGAAGAATAAAGCATATTACTGGTTTTCTGACTATTATTTCCCATTTTCAAAGTTTCTTCAGAATATTCATAAATAAAAATTGAAATAAAACTTTCAGAAAGGGATATTCTGCACATTGATTTCTATAAACTTGTAAATGTTTTACAGCAAATAAGTTGATAAATGTCATTTGTGGCCATGTGACACAATTTGAAACAGCTGGAAAATGTGTGATAGTTTACAACAGCTGCAAATGTGACACAATTTACAATAGCAGGGAAACATGACACCATGTGCAACAGCCAGGAAATGTGTGATAGTTTGCAACAGCTGTAAATGTGACACATTATGCAACAGTTGGGAAAAAGGTTATGACCAGTTATTTGCAATTTACATGAAGTGAGATTAAAATAGATTGCATATTTTTATAGTAGCTTTATCAACCAGAAATATTAAAAATGCTTTTAAATATGTATTTTAATTGTTTTACTTAACAACTTATTTTATTTTACAAAAATGTGATTTTATGGTACAAATCTTTATACAATGATAGATGAACAAGTTATTCTCCACCTGTGTTTAAATTTGTTTTGATATTTCATACTGGAAAGGAAAATAACGGCACTGAAGAAACTAATGATAGATGTCCATACCCTAAAAATGTTGAATTTTGTGTGGACTGACCTTTGTACCCAGACAGCAATTCAAACTCCTCTGTTAATTGATTGTATTGAATCTTCCACAACTCTTAGTTAACAATATTTATCTGAACTGAACACTTATATTAATCCAACAGTTGTTAACTCCCTTACAAACTGCTAACATGCTTGCAGATTACCATTCCTGGTTCTTACAAATGGCCAGAGACCTCAGGGAATGGGACCAAACTTTATACCAGTTTCTCACAAATGGCCATCACATGAACATCTTATTTAAAATAAAATGTGATATGAATTCCCATCTGGTAATGTAGGAGGAGAAAGAGACAGAGAATATCACAATATTGATCACAAAACTTGATGATAATTAAATTTAAGGCAAAAGAAAATGTTTAGAGGAAAAGAAAGGGTGCTTCCACTCCTGTCTGAATTTGTTGACTAAGAATCCTATAAGTGCATTGTTATATGGTACCTTGGTTGCCAAGTGAATTCCCATTTTATGTATTCCCACTGCTTCCAGTGAAAGCAGCAGGACAAGTTGTAAGTTCTTCAGAGAATGGGAAGCATTGTTTCCTCAAAATGTTGGTGGTGATTTGCATTTAAGGTACTTCACACAGGAGTGCTTCTACATGTTCATGTTTGAAAGGTGTATGAAACATAAACAGCCTCATATGGTAAAAAAAACACTAGAGAAGCATTGTACTTCCTATCTTTGCCTCAGATTTATGTCATTTGGTAATTCTTTCTAGAAGCATCAAGGCATTTGCAGGTACATAGTACAAATGGATGGAAGAAATATCCTCTTAATAAAAAAAAAAATATCATTAAATTACAGCAATCCATTGATATGGTATCAGTTTGATTCTCCTTTAGAAACATTAACCTGTTATTGGATCTGTATAGTTTGAGAAGAGAATTATTAATAGATTTTCTTACATTTATTGTCAAATTTAATTTTGCTTCTTAACCAGATATTTAAGGTTGTGGGTCTTACATTTTGTCTACATGTATGTCGAGTTAAATAATTATCTCTTTAGAATAATATTTTTTTAAAAATATTTTAGAGTTCCAGAACTTGTTTACTTGACTTGTCATTTGTATATATCATAGTTGACTAAAACAAATATTTTTTTTTTCAGGATGGATGTCATTTAATTCTGAAATGATTGCCATGGAGACAAGAACTGGAAGAAAAAAGTCAAAATTCAGCTCATCTAGTCAGGAAGCACCAGTAAGTTTTTGTTGTAAAGTAAAGTTAAAACTAAAGTAAAAGGAATAATTCTTACTTGTGGTGTGACCATTCATCTAAACAGTGGATGGTTAGAAGAGACATGTGACTAACTGAGAATGATTTTCCAGAATCAAATATTTTAGTTTTCTTTCTTAATAACTGTTTGATATTTGGGAAGGAATCTTCCAAGAAAATAAAACAATAAGTCAGTAACAGCTTTCAGTTAATATGGACCTACATTGTGTAGTACAATAATGTTTAGAAATAGGATTTGATGAAAGTTAAACTTCACAAGAGTAAAATCCAAGTTTAAGTGTCTAGAATTTATATTTATTTACAGCGTGTGATATCCACATGACTATCAGTTGCATGAATGATGCATGTGTAACAACAGTCACTCATTTTCAGTACTATCACTGTTAATAACGCATGTTATTTGACATGTGGGCATTAGACATGTGTGATTTTCAGCTATGATGCATGTTTTGCATCACAGAAGATTTTACTAGTTGAATAACTAGAAAGGTTTCTATCCAAGGACCATTATATTTGTTATCTTGATGGCAGAAATGTAACGACATGCTGGTTAAACTGGTTTATGGCAATAAAATCCCTATTAAAATAATCAGAATCTTTTATACATAATCATTAAACCTAGTTCTGCTTGAAAAGGTCTTCACTTAGTATACAAAGGTCTCAGATCATTTTAAAGTCTAGATTTTAAGTACCTTTACATGTTATTGTAAGATGTATTTTTATCACAACAAAATTATGACCACCTTGTCCTTATCAATTGATATGAATTTTTTGGGTTGATAATCGAGGTCAGAGCCATTGCAGACAAATATATTAAACTCTGAATATCTTGTTTGTTTTAAAACAGATAGTGGAGACTGGAATCACAGAGTCATTAGAAGGGCCACAAACCTCTTTCAGCAAGATTGAAGTAGAGGAGGAGATTCGCATAGACCCAGTAAGGACGTGATTCATAATCAGCATGATTTACTGCACTATTATTTTATAAATTTGAAGTAATATTGACCTTAAACCACAAAGCAATTTCAATTTGAAGAAACTGATCATTTTCCATTGCTGATAATTGCCTCTGTTAATTCTGTGGCTGGTGGATTGATTTATTTGAACAATACTTTTATCACATTATTGGTTACATTATGCCAAGGAAATGGGACATCAGTGCCTTTTCTTCTGGGACACTAAGGCATCAAATCTACGGTTGCCTCAGTGGATATCAAAACTGTATTACAACACTAGGTATTAAACTATGCAACAGAAAAAAATGAAACCAACAGGTTTAGTAAAATGAACAAAATAAGTTTTTTGCCAAGAATACAAAGTGAAAATTCAAATTATACTCAAGTATTATGAATTAAATTACAATTAATCCTAAAAATGTCCAATCACAAATCCAGAGTAATAGAATTTTCCGAATGCACTCAGATAGTCTTGAATATTCTGATGTACCAAGATTCTTGAAACATTTTGGTTAATATTTTTTGAATAATGTCTGGAAATGAGAATTGCTCAAATGGAAAGTTAATGAAAATGTGGTTTGTCAGTTCATAAGAAAACTGAATGCCAGAGAACTGGGATTTTATGATCTTTGCAACAAAGATTTGAATTACATTAATCGTGGTTGTTAGAGTTTGGAGCACCAAAATCATGTCTTCTGGAAAGACCACTTGGAAACTGTCTGCAAGTTCTTTGAATGACTCTTTCTATGCTTGTGTTACATTTTAGTACATCCGGGACATGGTCAAATAAATCCTATAGACATTAATGTTAATCTGAAAACTCTGTGCCTATCAGTAAAAAATAAAAGATGCAATGTTTGGGTATGATGGGATATCATCAGAAATTTTGCTCTTATATTTCCATGATTGCTTTGTTGAGTAAAGAGGCCAAGTTTCATTGATCTGACAAATGTCAGGAGGTGTTTGATAAGGTAAAGGCCATACTCAAGAGTGCACCAGTTTTTTCAGTTTCTGATTTTAATAAATTTTAAATTTCTGTAGATACAAGTAATGCAAGAAGACAACAATGGTTTGGATCATCTAGTATGATATATTTTTTTTTTAAAATTAATAAGCACCGGAGACATTTTTGCACAATTGAGAAGGAATGTTTAGCTTTTAATATTGGCTTTGCAACACTCT
>QKMX01353144.1:27140-41932 GCA_003401595.1 Venustaconcha ellipsiformis
ATAATATTACTACCAATTAATGAAATGGAATCCATGATGATAATTGCCTAATAGCAAGAACAGGGTTATCAAGATGGGCCTGTTAGTGTGGGAGTGCTTTATATTAGTATAATGGATTGATAGTCTTTCCAGTTAACTTCTGTGATAAAGCAGGGATAATGCTGGGCTGAAATGTTTTCAAAATGGTGGGAAAAATTAATAGGTATACTTCCAACAAAACAACATAATTAGACCATCATGATAAAAACCTACAGGAGCAAACTGAAAAAAAACTGGGAATTCCTGCATCTCCTGTCTAAACCAATTGTGAGCAAATGATTATATTTAGTATGATATTTAACAAGTATGACCTATCTATTGTCTTAAATTAAGTAAAAGAGAAGAGAAAAAACTAACAAGTTTGGAAAAAGTCAACAAACAATTTCTTTCCCAAGAATACAAAGAGAAAATTTTAAAATAACTTACAATATTGTGAATTAAATCTGAAACTGTCCCACAGGTTCTATCACAGGTCTAAATGTATAAAGTTCCAATAGAATTTCAGTGGTATTCCAAATAAATTCCAATATTGCATAGGTTACTGTGCATGTAGTCTTGAATACTGATGTGCCAATAGCCTTGTATGTGGTGATATGTTAACAGTCCTTTGATGTTTCTTAATAATATAATTTAAACTGTCCTTGTCAGAATTCACTATATTTCAAAACTAATGATTTTGAGAAGTATTATTGGGCACTTTATAATTCTAGTGAATAATTTTAATAAATAACACCACCCAAATTTAAATCTGAACACAATAATAAGACCAGTTCAACTTTGGATGTTAAGGTAGGAATGAGTAATTTTTCAAGTAAACAACATTGATATAAAAACCTAAGACACAATAATAGAGCCAGGATGTAGGTCAGTTTCCTGTAAAACATTCCAAAGATGTCAAAAAGTTGATTAATTTCCAAATTTGAAAACTGATGTCCTAGACCCAGATTCAAATAAACACATTTACATCCATTAATAACTATCTAAATATCTAATCTATAATGATAGAGAAATATTCACTGGTTGAGAAAAGCTCACAAACAATACATATTAAGTATACATAACACAAGGTTGAGTAGATTACAGTAAAGGTTTAGAATACAGAATATCTTCCCAGAGCAGAGAAGAATGTGTGGATGGATGGACCAAAGTTTTTAAAAATTGCAAACATTTACCATGACTCACATCTCAAGTTAAATTTTTCAACAAAAAAAAAGAATTCCTTAAAATTTTCAAAATTTCTTACTTTACCCTTCTGAACTGTACAAGTGAGGGGCCCACCAATGATGAATCTTACCATCGCACCAATCTGGGAGAGGTGGGGCTGGTGGAGTGTCGTCCTTGTCTCCATAGCGTGAGAATAACTCATCCAAGTAATCTTGTTTGTAGATACCAGGTGGCCGAGCCTAGAATGAAAAGAATACAGTAGTCCTCTCCTTACTTTGGAGTTCACAATGAAAATTGATTCTGATGACAATTTATGCAGAACTGCTATTGTATAAATCTATACACAAAAAAAAAAGAATTAAAACATCCCTATCTATTTACTCAATAAATCTGTGGTCCTGAATGAAAATAAGAAAAAATTTATTACAATTTTAGCAAGAAAAGTATAGAAAGATGATTGAAACACTCCCAACATTTATAATTATTATCTGAAATGGACAAAACAAGAACTAAAATGAACTTTTACGAACTATGTTAGTCTGCAGTTTTTGCTCACAAAATCCTTAGAATCCTCAAAATTTGAGTCCATCTCATTAAGTTAGATGAACTCATGCTTTGGTGACTCTGAAAATCTTCAAAATTGAAATCAGGCTTTTCCAAATCAAAAAGTGTTTGAATTGTGCCTGAAAAGTTTCACAAAAAATAAATATTTACTCACAAAAACTGTTTTCTCTGGAACACACATTCCACATGAGTGAAGATGCAGTTAAATTTAGAAGGTTGAAATGAAAACTATAAAACAAAATATCTTTTGCACAAGAAAATACAAGAAGCATTTTATGAGTTTTTTATTTAATGAACAGAAAATATGTTTAAGTAATAAAAGACTTTTAAAAGAAAAAACGTTGCTTGATGATTTCTACATTGACTAAAGCCAGAAATGCTGAGTGAAAATGGTGAATGATCACATTAAATCAAAATAACTGTGAAGATAAATTTTATTTGGACTGACCACAGAACCTCTCATTAAGAATTGTAAGGTACTAGTCTTCCACATTTATAGCTGAGAATCCCCTAAGGCAGATTCAGAATGTGATTATGCTAAAGCAAGACTTATGATATTGTGAAAAACCATCACTAAATATGTATTATATATGAAATACAGTTAAATTAATTAAGAGGAGGTCACAATGAAGGTAAGTGTGATCTTATATCAAGTATCATGGTCTGCAGACCTGCACAAAAATATCACTCAGTTGATTCAATAACAAAAATGGTATGTACTCTCTCTACCACCCATTCATACTGCAAAAATGCAATTTCCAATAATAAAACCACCTCCTCCATGGGATCTTTTAGAATCTCAATCATTTATGGTGAACAAAATGGGGGAGGGAGCTGGATAGACAAAATGAGAAGCCCCTCCAAACTACTGGATCACCCACTGCATGTCAGGAAAAAGGTTAATTCAAGCAAGACTTAAGTCTGGCAACAAACTGGAGACTCACCATGTGCAATGAGGTTAATTATTGGAAGGGATAAAGAAATTCTGCTTCCTTTGTCTTTATTAAACTGCTTCCTAGGCTGAAATGTCTGCTGCCATCTGAAACCTTATTGCAGTCAAGATTGCTGATGCTGAGAAGGATATTGCTGATTATGATCCTACCTCCAAACACTTCTCCCTTCTGGTAGAGACTGCTGAGTAATCAAGGAGATCTGGAAGTTCACCTCTTACACTAACTGCTTTCATACATCTTCTGTACAAACAGCAGCCTATGGGCAATAATCACAAATCCAATCAAGGTTCAACAAAGTTATAAGGACATTTGCCACTTAGTGGTGATCTGTCCTATTGATTACTATGTGGAAAATAAACTGCCATGCATGTTCATTTCATGCTATTTCAACTGTGTGAAAAATCACCAAAATGCACAGTCTAGCAATTATGATGTCATGACCAATTTCTGTACCAGTTTTAAAATCACCTAAAATACTCTTCCATCATCTGTACAGAACAACAGATTTGATATGTGTACTGCCACACTATTCCTATCAACACCCAGACTGTATGTATCTGAGTGTGTATGGTGTTATATGATAACCCAATCTCCAAAAAGAAAGTAATTAATTTCAAGGTCATGGATCCTGTCCAAAACATGACCAGCTATGTTGCCAATATTTCACAACTCCAGAAGAAAATGAAATGCTTGATTTTCTCCCTCATCCTCAACATCTACTGAAAGCCCTGACTTTGTAGTTTGGCTTGTAGATGGGAGAGGTGGAGTTAAGATGTAGATGGGAGAGGTGGAGTTAAGATTCTATATATTTTTTTCAGATGCAGACTTAAAATCAAATTCCTTCCTTCCATGGAGGGATCAGCATGGCTCATCAGATCTGGGTTTTCTCTGCCCTTCCATCATTGGGGGTGGGGTTGAGGGCAGTGGGAAGGTGCTAGTCATAGAATTGTCCTTAAATATAGGATAGTATTCCCCAACTAATTAAGCCAATAATTGTTACGCCAACCAGAGGTAAGGCAACTGATAATACATGTTCCAAATGGTCTGAAACAAGGAAGGTTGTATGTACAGAAGGCCTTCAGGACAGTTGGGGTGCAGACTGGCAGGATGGCTAGCAGTCAGATGGAAAGCAGGTTAGCCAACAAAATACACTGACCAGTTATCTCACTCCTCATAAGGTTTTTCATATGATGAAACAACTGCTGGTATACAGTATATTCCACTAAAAAAACAACTGATTTCCTTTCCTATCACCATGCTGGTAAGAAGGCATAAAATGAAGTATGGCCACATGCTGTAACTATGGCTGGAAACACAAATCAGCCAAATCAGAATCAAACCTCACAAATTCTTTTTTCTGCAGGTCAGAAGATATAGTTGAACATATAGGTGAACTTATGCCAACTGGGCTACCTAACTCAGGGAGGACACTCTCCTGTATGCTCCAAGCTACTATAGTGTTCTGCCAAGAAATGACCCCAATGAGGCCACTGTGTTTTAAAAAAAGGAGGGGGTGATGTTTAAAAATGTGAGGTCAACAAAATTACTGTCATTTCTGCATGTATTTTTACCTGTTTAAGTAAATGTGCTAGTAAAAACAAATAAAAGTATGTACCTGTATACTATGTTAAATTTCATTTACTATTATACTTTTAATTTAGTAATAGAAATATCCTCTTTGGCCATCCAAAATACAACTTTCATTGCAGGTAGAATGCTGGTCTCTTTTCACTGGCAACTGTATTTACTGTTTTCTGAAATTCCCTGACCAAAGAATCAGTAATAACAGAAGCCTTGTGGTCATTTGCTGGGTCAATGTACATGTTCTAAATTAGTTTTATGTTCAGTCATAGAATTCTGCTTTTTATGCTCTATACACACATCTTGATTTTTTTGTTGGAATCATATGCCAATCATGGAAAATCTTTCAGTCATCTACCATGGCAAATTCTCCCCTTTGATTTGATTTACTCTCACTATTATTCATTTGGTCTAGCCTGATTGACTAGCATCTTATTACTATTGTTGTCTCTGTTATCTGTGTCCAACTTATTTCATTTGCTTTGATTGTGAGAGCCCAAAACAAGCTTAGAATCATCTGTGGCTTTGAATTTCCTAATGACATTACTATTACTGAAATATCACTGATCACTGAAAATTTAAGTGACAGCTTTACAATATTGGATCCAAGGCTGCATCAAAATGAAATTCCATAGGTGTTTATCAGTAACCTAACCAACTCATTATCTGAATTCAAAGTTTTTTGCTGTGATTGCTGTTTCATTTCCAACTGAATATTTATGCACCCGATGACCCACCTATAGGAATTTTAATGCACCATCTATGATATTTATGTGTCTATGGTGCAATGGCAGAACACTGCTGCTGTTAGGATCAACAAACACTGGGAGGACACTCTCTTGGCCTCATTAGACAAATAAGATGAAGGAGGCAAAAATGCTTCTAATGAAATCAACTGCACTGTTACTTCCTCCGTAATATTCTCATCATCAACTCCATTAAGATATTAGTCTGTGTGTTGCTTGGACACAAAAACACAGCATTATCTGTCTCTAGCTAACATTTTATGAGATGGTAAGCAACAGCCCTTTCCTAGGAAGGAATAGGGGGCCAACAAAGCACACACCACTGCATAAAATGAGGGAAGATGATATCCAGAAAACTTATATTATTCTTCAATTTCATCTTCCTCAATTTCTGAATGATTAGTGATCTGATATTAGCGGGCATGTGAATGTTTTGTCATCTTTGGGCCTTAAGTCAATGGTTTAAAAAGTCACCATAAGTTATATCAAAAGTTACGAGAGCATCTACCTCAGATAGACTCTAAGCATTCCTACATATACACATGCAAAATCTGGCAGCATCAGATAATACCACGTTTTGCTTACAAAGTTTAGGGACAAATAACATTGCATATAAATAATGTTCAAGATTTCTATAATCACTGAACATGATATTAACAATGCAGCCATTTGATTTTTAAAGGACCAAGCAGCAGATAATATTAAATTTGAGATGTAAATGGCAGCATGTTTAATGAGTATGAAGATACAAAGTATATCCTATTTTTCAGGTTCCTTAATCTCATGGTATTACTATTTCTATTCTAATATATCACTGCTCCTTCTGCACAATGGTCTACAGAAAGGCAAGTGTTTTTGACAAAACCAATAGCATGAGAGCTGAAGTCAAAGAATTTAAGATTGCCGATCATGAGGTGCTTTTTAAATGAAAACAAACAGTTTCTTGTAAATAATCACAAATGCAGTGGATTTACTATAAATTAAAATTTTATTACTGCACATATGCTAATGCCCCCCCTTCCCCGCCGCCAGGTATAAGCATAATTATTGCTTTTTTAAGTGGCAAAAAAGTGTAATTTGGGTATAAGTGTAATCTATATATTACATGCCAGTATTACAGCATGTATGAAGAAGATAGATTTTTACTAATAACCTGGTTTTGTACCTGTTAGAAATTTTTGCAACTAAGGGCAAAAACCACATGGATTAGAACCAGAATACAAGCACAAAATATACTTAAAAATTATTTATATTCAGCACTCACATCAACTAGTCTACATTTGCTGAATGATTGTGAGCTGGAATTCCTTAATGATCATGGTGAGTTGTTAAGTGCTGTATCACATAACTCTTAATTTCTTCTTTAATAGTTTGTACAGTAGTGTTGATTTGTCCATTTTTCTGATCTGACATGTTTAGAAGTTTGAAAAGATCAATCTGCTCTAATAGTTTCTATCATATAACATCCACAACTCACACCATAAAGCATTTCACTTAACATCTAGTGCCATTTTCTTTAAAAACTTTAGACTGGTTCACTGACTAACTTGCAAATCAGTAAAATGATTTCTGCTATGTAAAGTTCACTTTTTGAAGAACCAGTCAAATTTCTTGAAACTGAAAAGGGGGTCATACACCATTGCTATAAATAGCAACTAAGGAAAGTAATCTGATGCTGCTCTTACACAGCAGTAACATTTTTAAGAATATTTTCAAATTTGTATGAGTGAAATTGAAGATATAATAATAAAAAATGACAATTTGTTTTACAAATTTTTATTTTATTTTCAATATAGCAGAAAACAGTAATCCATATGTAGTTTAGAAGAAAATGTAATTTGGTGAAAAGATAGTGTAATGGTTGGCATGTATGTTACTGAGAATGTTTTGAGATGTATGTATTACCACTTCTGTGAGAAAATGAATTATATAATTGTATAGATTAATAAAATTACAAAGCTCTAAGATGTTACTTTATTTGCTACCTGAATATGAAAATCCTGTTCCAGTGGATGTTGTTTAGTGCAAAATTGACATTATTTACAATATTTGCTGAATACAGGACTGGAGAAAAATGATAAATAAGGTAACTTTCAACAAAAGGACAATTATTGTCTTCTATTTGTGATTCAAATTATTTTTAGTACCATGATAATATAGTATGCCATACTATATAGTATATAATACTTACTTTAGCAACTTCCTGCACAGCAGCTTCAATACTGAAAAAGGAAAAACTAAGAATGTATTATACAGTATTAGCACCAACGTGTCATTTGGTCATTTTACATGCCCACACACATTTATAGTAAACCCTTATTCCTTATGGACATCTGGCCCAAAATTCATACAACTTTTAACAATTGATGCTTTACTGAGGATTCTCTGAAGGATTCCATAGCCTGTGGTTGAAACACTACTGGTTGTTAACATCTGCCAGTGGAATCTGGAGGGGTGACCATCTGGATCATGAGTGCAAATAAATTATGACAAGATTTAAGGTGGTATAAAGAATCTAAAAACATAGCTACATATGTATTACAAAACTTTATTGTCATCAGTGTAACTTGTCTCATCTTGTGAATGTTTAAGATCAGCATGCCATCTAAACATAAAAAAGTGAATGCTGTTATTAGTATAAATTTTCTTTGGCTAAGTGAAAACGTTCTTAAAAAATTAGTTGTCATCATTATGATTACTTTTTGTTTCCTTTGACTTCCTTGCTTAAGTCCAATATTTTACGTGCTCATATCTAATTCTATAATTGACTGACTAATGGACTAACCAATTAAGTTTTTAATGCTTTTATCTGCATGTTAATTAGGACAAGAACTGTGTATCATGTTAGTTGCCACTATATTTAGAGTATTTGACAAGATTAGTTATCCTCTGTGGGCAATTGCAGTGTATGATCAGTGTTATATTAGATTTAAATTTGTTCTGTGTTTCATTTCTGTTCAGCATGTGAAGAAATTCTTAGGCTGAGGGATAGTTTTCTTGCAAAAATTGAAGCCCCTGTTGAAATGGTTTCAATGCAAATTCCTGCAGGAGACATACTCTGTTCAGGAGGAAATATGGGACTGAAATGCCTGAAAGAACTAAAGCCAGTTTTTAAATGATTGGCACTTGGATGCATTGTCACTACAATGACCATAGAATGACATTGGTCCAATACTGAGAACAGACCTTGTGGCTGTGATGCAGAAGCCCAAGTTATGGTGGTGGGAAGGATACAGGACATTAGTTCCCCATCACTTTTTATTCTTGTTGCTGTTGTTGCAAGGGTTTATTGCCATTTTTCAACACCTGATAGGCTATACAAGATGGCCAGTATATTTGGTAGAGAAAGAACCTGGCAAAACCACTGACCCAAAGACACATTAATCATACCATAACCATAATCAGCCATTTACAGTGTATCTCCATTAACAGGTTGCCTATTTCTAATTAGTTTACAGACGTGGGGATAGAATACATAAGTATTCCCCTCCATCATGTCTGAAGACTAGATTGGATTGGTGTTGACAGTAAGCAATCTATATTTGAAGGCATGGAGAGAAATTTTGGTGGAAACTATCCCCATCTCTATGCTTTTATCCCTTTTGGTTCATAATAACTATGGTTTTAACTACAATTTTGAACATGTACTGAATCTGCAGGACAGTTTTCCTTGAGAAGAATCCAAATAAACTAGATACTGTAGCACTAATCTGGTTATTGGGCAAGCTATGTAGTACTTACTGTAACAGGTTGACTGATCCCTATAAGTGCCAGAACTCTGGTATCAGGACGGCATGTGAGATACAGCACAACCCTATAGGCAAGACCTCATTTTGAGTCAGGTATCTAACATGACAGAATAGGATCACTTATCCTCCATAACATTATCAATTGTGGGATTACCCTGGATAAACTGATCCCTATGGGTGCCATTGTTCTGATGTCTGATTATACTGATTAATGTAAGCAGGCCCATCACTCAACATAGTAGGCCAGTAGGCTTTGGTACTGACTGTGTAATACTATTTGGATGGCAGGGTTTGATCATGATGGAACAGGGCCAGTTTACCCTTCACAACCTTTTCAAGTTCTTTATGCTTGTGTGGGTTATGGGACGTGTGATCCACTAAACCAGTCCCTACTTTCACTGTAAACAACTACACAACAGCATCTGAGGTGCTTATTGGTGAGGTCTTCGACTATTCCCATGCCTGCTATTTTTCTGCCTATGACTTGTCTTACAGAACGCTATTCTGTTTACCACTCAACCAAACTGCATTAACAACTGAAAGCCAGTAGATCTGACTAGATTTCAACAGATGCTAGAACTTTGGAGCAAACTGCTGATGAAGGAGAACAAAACAATGGTAGCAATCAAAAAGACTTCTTTGATTAAAACCCAGAAGCAGTCTTCTCTTTGTCATTGCTGGGATTAGCAAAGATGATGGAGTTTTTCAGTGTACTTCTTCATCTTTAGAAGTAATTAGCACTGCCAAAGCTTCTTGTACAATCTGAGATGAAGACTGCCTAATGGGGTGGCCACCATACTAGCAGATCATCCCAACTGGGATATGGTAACTACCAGATGATCAATAAGCAAATATTCTCTCTTAATATGACTTTGATGGGAAGAAGTTTATTCAATATCATGTGGATATTGGGGAACTGAACTGCATTGGGTGTCCTGAGTGTCTTGTGGTACAATAGTTGGTATACTGTGACATTAGAGTGCTGGTGTTCTGGTGTCGGGTAGGCATACTGGATAAAGACATCCCGTCCATTTACTTTAAAGCCAAGATCAACTGTGGTGTTGACTTGTTGCAATCAGATAGGTATGGCAGAAATTTATTATAGTGAGACACTGCCATTTAATCTTCCATGATGTTTGTCAAGTTCTTTATGCTGGGACATGTTATGGGACATTTGATCTACAGAACCAGTTCTTACATGCCTCATGCAAGACAGTATCTGAGTTGACTTGATTTGATCTCAATCCCACTCAGTAGTGACAACTGGCCATCAAACCCATGCAGTACAATTCTAAGTCTCTCACTTAAAATGTTTGATCAATTTGAGGCCTGATTTTCATGAATAATAGTACATTATACCAAGATTTGCATCAAACTGTTTAATATTATATATGAAGAAAACCTTTAATTTTTTATCTGTTATTTTATTTATTTTTAATCATCTGTTTATCTCACACATGAAATTATTTCCACTGATCATGCAGATTTATTATGCAGACCCGTTCTCACCTGCATGAGAAGTCTGGAGAGATAAGGCATCACTGTTTCAAAGTGGTAACCTTTTGATTAAAGCAAAGATCTGTCTACATGTAGTTAGTCCCATATCTGTAGTTGCTGCATTGTTTTCTCTTTCTGCAAATAAGACTGTCAGCAACAACAGTGACAACTCTATCAACAACTGAATGAGGCTATCTACCTTCTTATGCATAAATACAACTTTTACCATCTGTTAAGGCTGCTAATGCCATTGCAGTCTGTGATCATGTTGTCCATGCTATCTAATGACCCCCCACCTTTTCTGTACACAAAACTGTGTTTGAGGGATGACATGACTGTGTTTGATAAGACAATGAGTCCAAGAAGATAGAAATCCTATGTTGTTTTTTTTTATACATTGGCACACTTTTATCCCTCAACATGTTTTCAAGCTCTTATTTTCTGATATGTGTGGGCAGTAATATTCACTCTGAATTAAACATAAGACATTCAGTAAAGTAATGATTTATATTTTACTCAATTTGATGTGCTGTACAAGCTACTGTAATGACCAAATAATGCATTCACAGTACTCAGTGTTTTTGTTTGTTTAGATCAGGACTACTACATCCAAATATTTGGAGCAGGTTTTGACCTTAGCTAGAAAAACTGGACATCACGTACCTATAATGAATGGACAAGGAGACAGATCAAACAACAGACATGACTGTTTTACCACCTATACATGAATATTATAATACACTATACATTATAATCTCAACTCTCAACAGCAAAAGATAATCATACATGACATTCAAGACTCACCTCCATGACATTTTCTCTACAAGGTAGGCTGCAATCAGAAATCCTGTCCTGTTGAAGCCATGCGTACAATGCACACCTGAAAGAGTGTAGATGTTTAACAATCAAGTTCAAATTATGTATAGTTAATCTACATTGTTTGTTAAGTTTTTTCATTCGTTCGAAGATATTGGTTTGTATGGTTATATTTTGTAGCTGACCTTGACTAAAATCAAGTTCATTAGACTAATAAAGATGTAAAATATTTTTGGAAAAGTCAACCTATGTAGCCATCAATCTTAATGATACCCAGGTATCTGATCAAAGGGTAATTATATTAAATGTGAAACTGAACCATGTTGTTGTAAGTTCATGTGTGCCAACCCAACCCCAAGAGGTATAAGCATAATTATTTCTAATATGAGTGGAAAAAAGCATAATCTGAGCATGAAAGACTGATCTATATATTACAGGCCATAATTACAGAAAACCATGTAATAGTCATACATTTATGTTTGATACTTACCTGGATCTATAATTAGTTAAAATTTTTGTCCCAAATCGTGTTAATCCATGTGTAAGAGGATGAAGATAAAGACAAAAAACAAATTAAATTATTTTTTACACAACATTCACTTTAAGTCAAGCTTAACTTTTGCATAATGGTCATAAAGTCAAATCCACAAATTCTTAATCCTGAATTGCATCACTGTCAAATTCCAATTTTTTTAAAACACCATTGCATTGTCCCTTTCCAGATACAACATGTTCTTCAGTTTAACAAAATCTCTCCACTAACACTTTTCAGTCATATAACATCCACAAGATACATCGAAATGGCCTGTTTCACTTAAAATTTGGTGTTATGTTCTTTTTATCAATATAGACTGGTCTGCTACTTAAGAGTGTATCAAACTATAATAAATCTGTGACACATAGTTTCAATTTCAAGAAACTAGTCTGTTTTCTTTGAAACAAGTCATGTACATTTACTACAAATAGAAAATCAGGAAATTGTTTGACATACATAGCCAAATGGTCACACATGTCAAAATATAAGATCACTAGATGGAGGACTATGATGAATAAATGCGCAGAAGCCAACAGTCACATAACATGAGCCTTGAACTGTACTAATTATTCAGTGTCTTACTCCTGATGTCACTAGATATAATCTTTTATCTGAATTTGAAAACATGTTTCTTTTACATGAACTAAATGAGTGTGAGTGTTTGTGATATGGATTTTAACATAACTTAAACAATTTTTCATGTCCCACCCAGTTACATTATTTTGACACCAGTCCTAACACAAACCTCTTAATATAGCCAAGCTTTTAGCACCATTTTTATAGGTCTTTGGTATGACTCGGCTGGGGTTCAACCTGTGACCTCCCACAGACACTATAACCACTAGACCACTGGAGCAGTAAACTAAATGGGTACCCAATGGCTAATCTTATTATCTGTGTCATTATGAACAGACGAGTACCCAAGTACTTGGGTACCTGTTGACAGCTTTATTGTGTACCTGCCCAGAATCATTGATTCTTTTTGTTAATTCTGTAAACAATACATAGTTTATATTTCTGTAAGCTAAATATTAGGATCACTATTTTAGTCAGTGACCAACCAAGACCGCTGAACATTCGACCCCCAAACCCAAACCTCTTTCTTATCCAGCATGCAAGTCATCCACACAGTCTGGTGAAGGTACATGGTTCATGAGCTCAAAATCTTGTTCAGAAACAAGTTTTCTTCTTCAAGTTAGTGACTATGAACTTTGACCTTTTAGAATCCAAAATCAATAGACTTATTTTTTACCCAACATATTACTCATCTACAGAGTTTGGTGAAGATACATGGTCAAGAGTTCAAATTTTTGTTCAAAAACCATTTTTTCTTTCAGTCAGTGACCTTTAACCCTAACTCAATAGACTTCT
The DNA here is from genome assembly GCA_003401595.1 of Venustaconcha ellipsiformis. Lineage (NCBI taxonomy): Eukaryota > Metazoa > Mollusca > Bivalvia > Unionida > Unionidae > Venustaconcha > Venustaconcha ellipsiformis. Next base: position 40,156 of record QKMX01353144.1, read on the forward strand.
TCTGACACTATGTGCAAGCCAATCATAAAGTTTCATCTAAGTCTATGATGTAAAAGTAATGTTATTGTGAAAACAATTTTTCTTATTTCAGTTCAAATGGTCTATGGACACCAAAATCACTAGGTTTCTTTCTTACCCAAGTAAAAGACAGTCACAAAATTGGTGAAGGTACATGATCAAGAACTGTGTGCCAAAACTATTTTGCTTCTTGTAGTAACAGTGATCTGGTCCACTGACCATCAACATAATATGCTTTTTCCTTACCACATGTGCAAGCTATGCACAAAGTTTGGTCTAAGTTTGTCATGTAGAAGTAATGTCATTGCACATAAAATGATTTCTCTTTCAGTCAGTGACCTTAAAATTTGACCTTTTGCAATTTAATCAACAGGTTTCTTTCTTACCCCATATGTAAGCTATCAACAAAGTTTTATCTAGGTATGCAATGTAGAATTCAAATTATAGTGCAGAAACGATAATTCTTTAATTCACCATAACCTTGACCTTTGATTTTGTACTGCTTCCACAGGTGTAACCTATCAACAAAATTTGGTCTTCCTCTGTAGTTTTAACTAATGTTACTCTGCAAAATCCATTTTTCTTCTTTATAAACATGAAGTTTTCACCTCCAAAATGATCCTTACTCAAAGTGCAAGCTATCAACCAAGGTTGGTCCAGGTATGTGATGCAGAACTAATGTTATTTTGTAGAAACCATTTTTACTGTTGCTGTGACAGTGGCCTTGACTTTAAACTCTTTAAAAAAAAAATCAATAGGTGTCTTCCTTGGCCCGAGTGCAAGCTATCCTCTATCTGGTTAAGACGTCTGCAGTAGAACAAAATTATCACACAGAAAAGAACAGTTAAATGACAAATGGAAAGATGGTAGCAAAGTGTAATAATGCACTTTCCAAAATATGGGTATATAATATTGGCTTACTGATATACCCTAAATATACTAGGTCCTACCATCATCCAAACACTCTAGTATTCATGTGAGATATGTTTGAGTTAGCTATTTTAACTGGTCCAATACTATGCCCATAGCATTACTCTTCAAAGCCCCAGAACCTCTAAAACGTCTATAGAGGTCAACAAAAATCAACATCATACAGTTCTGAATTCCTAAGAAAAAAAAGCTAAAACGTGTATAGAGGCCAACAAAAATTAACATCATACAGTTGTGAATTCCTAAGAAAAAAAAGTGTCAGATGACCCTCAAATTTAGGTTTAATGGCTCATCCATTGTCAAATATGTTACTGGTCCAGAGCACACTTCTAGAATGAACCATGAGGCTCGATTGTATTGAAACTTACCATCTCCACAGTTGAATTAATCACTGAAAAAATTGTTTTCATATGAACTAAGCTCAACAATTTCCCACTATAACATGACATGGTTTTAGATGTATGTGTATACAAAATAAATCAACCCCACCCAAAATGTTTCTTATCATGACCTTTATGCACTATTCTCTGACCTATAATTTCCAGAGGTTTCTGCATGATGAATCTAGAAGCAATGTCCAGAAAAGTTTGGGTCTGCTCTGGTGATGGGGTCTCATCATGACTGTAATACAAGAAGTAAAACTAGAGATTAGAAATGAAAGCAATTGCAAATATCCATATTTCATAATAGTTACTTGTTATCCCTCCCCTCATGTTTACCCCACATACTAACACCACATGGTTGGATCTAAAATGCTTGCTATTATCTGCTAAGGAACATCATATAACCCTATTTAGACTACCCCAATATAACCCTATTTAGACTACCC
>QKMX01353150.1:15882-26486 GCA_003401595.1 Venustaconcha ellipsiformis
ATAGGACATCATGCTACATGTCTGTGACATGATGCCATTGATTGACATCGCTATAAACTGCCACACTGTAGACATTGCAGCAGTATAACTGAAAAATTGTTAAAGTAAGTTAAAAATCCAAATCATACACACACACACATTCCTCATAATGTTAGTAAATTGCTATTTAAATTTTCTAAAAAATATAATAATAAGAAATTTTTCAAATGTAAACCAGTAAGTTCAAGACATGATGACTTTCTATTCAAGGTCAGAGACTCCTGTGGTCATTTGAGGCTGAGTACTTAATCCCTTTGACCCTTCATCTGACCCTACCATCCACCTACCCTTCCACAGATCCACCTGTATTTGCCTTGTACTGTCCCTGGCTGTCTTCGCAGCAACTTGCCACTCTGTGTCAGGAACTGGACCGTCTTTGGGAGGAAGGAGGTGGAATGCCTATACTGTACACCTGGATTGACTGGCTACAGGAAAATACACTCAGGTAAAGAATATCACCAAAAATATGTTTTATAGTGAAGTCTTACTAAAATTCATTGATTAGGGTGAACAATGTGAAGAAAATATTGTCAGTGTATCCAGTTAGCTATACATTTTTTTCTTGAATATCTATAAATAAAATTGTTGAATGTTAATGAAATTGCAGACAAAATTGGTAAAAGAAAGTTTGATATATTGCTCATTTTAACATATAAAACAGTGGTTAGTATCCAAAATTCAACAGCATGAAATTCTCAACTTTTATTTAAGAAGTCTTATATTTTTCTATATTTTCTTTCCAAACTACATTCTCTGTACACTGTAAATAAAATTATCCAATGATATATTAATATGTGTTAATACCACTAATGCCTGTTGGTGGCAACATATTTTAATAAGAAATACCAAAAAAGATTTGTCAAGGGAAATTAAGGTTTTAGTTCATCTTTTAATTCAGGTTCAGTCTAATAAATCACAAATGCATTATGCTCTCTTGCATTCAGATGTGAAAAATATAAATTACCATCACAGTTAAGTTGACAAGAGTTTTTGTCTAAAGTTGTACTGTTTTCTCAATTGAAAGCAAATCTTCTTTGTATTATCACATAAATAGCATCTTTTGTACCAAATCAAATAAAATGGGTGGAATTAAGAAAGAGTTCTTAGTCTACTAACAAGTGTGATCAAAAAAAGAAAAGCAAGCAAAATGAGTAATTGGCAAAAACCTTTGTTTCACAGATACAGTTCATTATGAACAAGTGAGTCTGTTTTGAAAACAAAAATTTATTATGTGAAGTAGTTTCAATATTACTTGCAATGAACTCATAGTATCAATATTTTACTAATAAAACAATAAAAAAACACTTTTGCACTTTACAGTTGTTTCACAAAATAAATGTTCCTGGTTTTTTAAAAACAGAGATCTTGTTTTTTGAATCAACAACAACAAAAAAACAATGACATAATACACATTGTTTTCATGTACATGTGATGGTTCTTGGAGAAATGGTGTTAATGATCTTTCAGGTGTTACATATCTTGAAAACAAAGGTAATTTATTAAAAAATTGCACAACTTCATTAGAAAGAGCTCTTGAAATTGGTAGTTATTCAAAGCATGAATAGAAAAAGAGTATTTAGCGATTAAACAGCATCATTACCCATCTTTCCTTGGTTTTCATGATGTCTGGTATGGATGGTGTCCTCTTCCTATTTTTTTTTTAGGTCCTTTGATAACTCATATCATGGCTTATAGTGAAGTCAATTTTTTGGAGATCGCACTGAACACAAGTTATTGAGGATAGGTTTAGTAGTATCATTTATTATTGTTTCTTTCATTTTAGTAATACTAGTGTTTGAATACCTTTTGCTTGCCATGGTTTCTCTATTTCCTTATTTACATATATCAATTTAATTCACCTATTGAAAATCATAGCTGCTGGATATTCTATAGGTACATGTGCTTTGAAATAATATAAATTGCATTATAATTCTTTTTTTTAAGGGGTAAAGTAAAAAAACACACATGTAGAAGCTGATATTTATTTCCATATTAAAGAAATGATGTTGATTCATCAAATAGCTTTGTAAATCCATGGGAATGAAACACAGTAAGAAAATGGATCGGAGCTTTGTTATCAAACATGGCAAATTATTCATGGGTCCTTTAAATTTGTGGCTTGCGGCAACAAGGAAATCCACTAAAGTTGGTACCCCACAAACATTTTGGATAATACACTGTACAATATTGATGACTTGGCTCATAAAAACTCCATGTTATCAATCTGAAATGAATATTTCATCAATTTTCATCCAGCTTGAACAAGCACTTTCTTCTCATTTCGGTATTACTAAGCACCTATTAGATACTTTGCAAGCTGCTTTCAATTTTTGAGAACTAGAAATTGGTGGTGCAAGTGCATAGAAGTAAGTGTAGGATAACCATATTCTTTAACCATGTGATCAACATTTCAATTATAAATTTTGTTATCTTTATGCATTAAACATGCAAATTGTGCAATGTTATAGATCTCATTAGAAATGTTCAGTGTGCATGAATGGAAGTCTATGAGTCTGAGAAAGAAAAGAATGAAGAAGATTTATTTTCATTGAAAAAGTTTCTTATGTTACCGGTAGTTAAGTTCACAGGAAAAGATCTAAAATCTTTAAGGCAGATATATCCTCAGTAAATGTAAACTGTTTATGTCATAGTTGAACAATTGAAAATGTATTATTGATGAATAAACAGTTGCCATCTAAAGAGATTTGCATGCAGATTTTCTATTATTTTTTTTGTATATGCCTGCCACAAGGCAGAGCATATTATGCTATCACATTGTCTGTTCATTTGTCCATGTTTTTTTATACCATAAATTTTGTCATAGGTTGCATATATCAATCAAACTTTGTAAACTTGATGTTCTTACACATGGGAATAGGCCTATCAATGACAGTGACTAAATGTCAAAGGACATGGCAGTTTTAAGAATTAAAGTGGTTTCCTCGCAGTAACTTTACTTCTAGATTACATGTACTAACCAAACTGAATTGGATGGCTTGCACTTGGGTTAAGAAAAACTTACTATAGATTTACAATTGAAACATAAACAGTTAAGGCCATGGTGAGTCAAGTATGTAACAGTGGTTTCCACACTGTAAGATTAAGTCTAGAGCACAGACCTTAGTGAAACTTTGCAAAAGACTTGCAAATGGGGAAGAAAGAGACCTATAGTTTTAGGATGCCAAAGGTCAAGGTCACTGAAACAAAAATGGTGGAAGTTTTATGAAAATTAAATTCCAAACCACATCATAGTTCTATATCTAAATTAGGATTTGTTTATATGGGAAGTAAATATGCAACATATCTTAGATTAGACATCTTCAGCATCATGATGACAATGACTGGAACTAAATGTTTCTTGATACATTTGTTTCTTAAAATTTACAGATGGTTTTACTTTTGGAGGGGGAAGAAATATATTGCTTGAATTTCACTCTGACCTATTGTTCAATGCTGTCCAGTGTCAGTCAATAGGACCTACATACAGAACTTTTAGACTAGGGGAAGGTTTCAATCTTCCATTTATTTTGCTGTTGTTCACTTGGACTATTTTGGTTTGACATAAAGACCTGTATTTTTTTTTTTACAAATGATGTCAATCTTCAGTAAATGTGGCCACCTTTAATAATCATTCTTTAAATGACTTATCAAAACCCAGTCAGCAGATTTTAACTGAATTTGAAAGAAACTCTCCTGGCATGAGGCCAGTCCATTATTAAATAATGTTGACACTTTCTAAAAACAGGAAGATCTTTCAACGATTTCTTCTCAACTCTGCTACACAGAATTTTGGACCAATTTAGACAGAAAATATTCTGACATAGATAAAGGGCTTTCAAAGTTTATTAAACTGATGATGAGCCTGCTTTCAACTCTGGCCTCAGTTATTAAACTTTAATCAGCCCTGAAAATTACTTCTCCAAAACTGCAAAAAGCCTGCGGGCTTGAAGACTTTTCAGTTCTTGACAGCTGATACTGATCCACCATCAAATATCTCTGCTGTTACTAAAAATAGAAATAGCTACTTCTTCTACTAAGAAGCATTTAAATAACCGTTTCATCTAAAATCCCTTGAACTGAAATTGACCAGATTTGAGAGAGAGAGAGTGACCTGGTAAAAATGACTTTTTGTATAATAATTACAACTCACTATGGAAAAAAGTTGAAAATGATTTGTACAACTTTATCTAAAAACACTGCCAACAGAATTATACGTATTTTGATGCAAAGCAGTATAGGGGGTTCCAATATTGGACAGAAAGTACGGATAAGCCATTAGATATGGATGAAGATGAAAATAAAGTCAGTGAAGCCTTGAAACATATGCAATCAACAACATTAAAAAGACAAGATTTCTTGGCTAACTGCACTGCCTGATGAATGTCAGCCTATTCAGTAATGTCAGGCCCACTTGGACCTCGTATTCACAGCCGAAATATTTTCTTTTCAGTTACCTTGGAATTGAACTTGGTCTTTACTTATCAGTAGACACATTTGATGAGGATGTAGATGATCCAAGAGTCCATACTGAATCACTGGATATCAATGAAATTATCACCATGCTCCTCAGGTACCAGTACCCATTGCATATATTGCCAAAATGCAGCCAACACATTATTTCCCTTACTCATTTGTCTTTGAAGCCATAGTCATGAATCTGTCCATTAATTCTTACATCAATCCAACCCTAAATAGGTGTATGCATCTTTCTTCACATCATCACCCATGACATCAGTGCCTGTCTCCATGTTCTGCACTATTAGTTTATATAATGATAACTCCATAACATTTCTATAATAACCCCATAAAAGGCAAGATTGTACAAAACAATCAATATACAGCTGATACAGTTTTTATTGGCTTATATTATGTTGATGTTTATTGTTGCTATAAATTGTGCAATAGCTCCATTTGTTACATTTAAAGATTATATTCTCCAAGCTTTAAATATACTACACATGTCCAATGGTAATGATATTCATTCAGGTGGGTTAGAAAATAATTCTGCTGGAAAATTTTCATTGTTAATATAAGTCTTATTCATTTTCTTATATTTAACTTCGCAACTGTGACATGAAGTAATTTTAAACTTCTTATCATAGAAAGCAAGCATGGGATGGCATGCTTTAATGACAGGTGTCACATCACCTCTGGTAATTGCTCCAAGATCTTGGCTTGCCACCAACAAAGCAGAGTATACATGCCCAAGTGATCTCATCTCAACTGGTTTGCATACTGTCAGGCAACACACCAAATCTCAGTGTTATATTGGTGCATTTCTGTAGTTTGAAATAATAGTAACGACAGAGAAGAAAAAGAAAGTAAAATAAAGAGAGCAGGCGAATACCTATCCAAGTTTTGTTAATTGGATATTCTTAGAAATAACAGCTAATTAAATAAGTATTTTGGCTTAAATCACCACTGATTAAAATTTAACAAGTAATAAGATCGAAGGAAAGACACAGTTCTCATTAAGCTGTGTGACAAACTTATAAGTTGAGTGTAAACTGTACAAACCCAGGTGTACCAATGCATAATGTTCTGACAGATTTGAATTTGAGTTGTTTGTAGTTGGACTCGATTTATATCTGATTATAAAGCACAAGCAGAGCAATTTTTGTTAGTTCTATAGTTTCAGATTTTTGAAAGTCTGGCCATGTCAGCCATGTGGGATGTAATATACATTCCTCAAAAGCTGAAAATGTGGCAAAAAGCAACACTTTTGTGTGAGTTAGCAAAAAAAGCTACCACAACACTATTTTAAAACAAAATATTTCATTATTAAGGTGAAATATCCAGTCTACAATTATTACTAGTCTCTGAATGGGTTCAGTCAGTTTAATGAATTGAGCATTTATTAATATGAATAATGATATTTATTAAGAAAGAACATCTTTGATCTTGAGCAGCACATTTTTTGAAAAAGAAATTAATAATTTTGAATCTCATTTAGTATTGTGTGTTAGAAGTTTGACATTCTAGACACAAAATGGTTCACACAAATGCAGTGATGTTAACTTCCAACCTTCTAGTTAAAGTATAAGAGATACTGCAGTTACATAGTTGTTTATGGTTTTATTTCAGTCAAGTTTTAGTTTCAATATGGATTGTAAATTGTAATTTGATTGACTGTGATGACTAAGAAGCTTGGAAAAAAAATTAAATTCACTGTTTTGAAAACAGAAATACCATACTAGGGTCTGTCTCCTGGAAGAGATCAAACTGACTCAAGGTCAAGAATGGACCAGTGCACAGGAAGATATCCTTTTATCTAACTGGATAGTTAAACTGGTGATTACATGATCTTGTCTTTCCACTGGCTTTTTCCTACCTTTTTAAGATATGCCATTTTCTACTTTTTTCTCATCTTTGTTTCCTTCATCCCAACATAGAAGCCATGTTTACCTCTTCCTACTTGAGCTCTCATTTTTGTTAAAATAATAAATTGAAATCGATTAAGTGTGTGTTTTAAGCACAATTACCTGCTTACAAATGCAAAATTATCAAAAACATTAAGGTATGTCTTTCTTTTAGTCCTGCTATTTCATGTGAAATATACCTTATTTTGACTACTTCTTTTTCTTCACAGAATTCCCACTTTTTGAAAATTAGGCTGGAAAGGCATTAAAACATGATAAATGAAATAAATCCTCGTCTCCAATGCTAAGCTCATTCTTTTCTTTCATTAATATGATTCCATGTTAAAACTTGGCCTTTGTAAACATAGCCAGTTTCTGTGTCTGCATTTTATATTTGTTCATTTAATATAGTACAACTCTATGGTCTTAAACTTAATAACAAAAGCAAACCCAACAAGTTCAGTAAAATTATCAAATAATTTTTTTTCTCTAAGTTAAAAAGTGAAAATTGAAGAGGAACATATACTAATGTGAATTAAATTCCAAAATAAATCTAAATGTTCTATCGTGAACCCAAAAGTAAGGAATGTTCCAAATGAATTCCAAAAATCTCGACATTGTTTGTATAACAATAGTCTTGAATGAGCTTTTCTACCAACCGTATGAATGTATCACAGTGATATAATCCAGAACATCTTTGAATGAATTCACATTATTGCCAAAGTAATGTGTTTATCCAAAATGTCAATGAGCACTTTGTTATTCCAATTTTTATTTTTTAAATAAATGATTCCTCACAAATTATATTGAAACACAACAAAAATCTGTGATGATAGATTTCTTCAAGACATATATTAAAACAGGAATGAATAATTTGGTTTACCTCATCCAATATGTACACACACATACACTGTCACCTGACCTATAATATACTCATACTTTCTGGAACATTTCACTAACTTGTAAACAAGGTCAGGCTTCTACAACAGTCATGGTTCATAAATAAGGTTAGGCCTTGAACTCAAGAATAAAGCAAGCATCATTTTTAAAAAAATGACAAAAATCAGGTAGGCCAAAATATCTACCCACAGATATGGACAAAAGTCGAGCATATAATATAAATTAAATATATGAAACAAATAACCAGCTTGGAAATGATACCACCGAAGACCTGATGTCCTAGTCCAATAAATTAACGCCACAAATCTGCATTGATACTGATGGACGATATGTGGGTCTGATGTCACTTGTTCATTAAAATGTGCAATTTCGCTACATGCAAATCATTCCAGAACAAAACTGTGTACACCTAGACACATTCTGATAATTGGTAAAAGCCGTATCTTGCACAAAATTCAAAATGTCTGAAGGAGAGTGGGTTGTGCTCTTCCAGGTGGATTTACAAGTCACCAAAAATAGGATTTACTCTGGAAATATAAAGGAACCCAAAGGAACCCTTCTGCTGTTGGATGCTCCACAGCTGTAAGAAGTACCAGTAAATGTATTAAATGTACACAGATGTGTGTAGCCAACATTGACTTCAGACTTCTGCAGGTTTTAATAAATAGGCAATATCAGCCCCCAAAATACAATATCATCACAGGTGACGGACTTATTTATTGGCCTACTGATGGCCCTCTCAGATAGAATTTAATTTCAATCACATACTGTCTAAATTCTATATTGCTTTATCTTTATTTTCTTTCACAATAATGATTGCTATCATAATATGCTCAATGATGTAACAGTACAGAAAAAAGTAATTGACCCCATTTTTATCCCAAACATTATCAAATTTACACTAATCATTTTTTTTGTCTATTTCATCCAGGTATGACAGACATCAAAGGAATCTGGCTTTCAAGAAGACTATACATGAATGTGGGGTGTGTTTAGAGACGTATTTGGGCTCACATTTCTACACCATACCCCAGTGCAACCATCACATATGCCATGATTGCATGAAAGCCAGTTGTGAACTCCATGTCAAGGAGGGAACTGTCCTAGACCTTCAGTGAGTGCTTGCAACACACAATATGTCTGATGATATTTGATTAATTTGTATATTTATTATAAATTGACTCACCCACTAGTCATTCACTCACTTGCTCTCCAATTGATATTTGTTCATACTTCTTTTTTTTCCTTCTTCTTCTTCTTCTTGAATGTTCTGGAATTTATTTAGTATCACATATCCTACAGTATCTTATACTAATATGTATTTACAGGTCTGGAATGGAGAACTAGCATGTATATAAATTCTTTGACAATATTCGTGAATGATTCTTTCTTGCTTCCCCAAAAACAAATAAAAGAAATAAATTGTATTGCATTATAAAGAGGTTTGTACCAAGGAGAAGTGTAATTGGTATTGTTAAGCTGAAAATTATTTTCTTCCAGGACATGTTTCATCAGTTTACAGACATCTTTACTTTACATATTGCTGGTAGCAGTATTGTTGTCAAGAAAATATTGACATGCTTAAACACCACTGCATATGGTATATTGTATACTATAATGTTTCATTCAGGGTACTAGGAGAGAATTTTGAGAAATTTATTGAATTTTTCAGGTTTTTATTCAAATGAGTAGTTTTTTTAACATAAGAAGGAAGTAATTTCATTAAAGGTTGTAAAACTATATCCTGTCAAGCCTGCCTCTTTGGAAACTTGACATAGTGTTATTACTGTTAGTTTATATTATATACTGTTGCATTATTTTCAGGTGTCCTAACTTTAAGTGTAAATGCAGCATTCCACCATACATTATTCAGGATGTATTGACACCACAGGAATTCAACAGATACGAAACACTCTCACTCCAGGTAATGGTATGAAAGAAGCCATGGATTGATATTAAGGACATGAAGTTCATTTGGTCCTCCATCTGAAAGCAAAAGCAGGGGACATGGTATTTGCATTTCCAACCATCTAGCAATTCACATTTTCATTCTCACCTTGTATTTTTAATACTGTCTGATGATGTCTGTTGATGAAGCTTTTGTAAACTAAATTATCATAACTAGGGGATGTTGCCTACCACATTTAGAATTCTCACCTCAGAGTTAAGTCAGGAGGGATGGGTCATGGGTGTCCAAATGGTCTGAGGCTTTCACTGTTATAGATCACTACACATCTCACCTCTGTCTAAGCAGATGTTTCCTAGGGTAGCTAAAGTTCAAAGTAGATATAATAACTATGAAGGTTTATTTCAACGATGTGCATTTTTATGGATAAAAAAATGCTGCTGTCAAATGCTGACATAGCAAGTAACTCATCCATTATGATTATCTATCTTTTCAGACTAGGTGTCCCACTTGACAAAACTGTAAAAGTGCACAAATTTTAACTTGCAAGCATCAATGGACAAAAAAAGCATTTTCATGACGAATTGTACTAAAATAACTTTTTAAAAAACACTAGGTCTTACTTAAGAACTTCATTAAAATCATCTCCTGTTTAATATGAAATATACAGTTTTTTAGAGTACATTGCTTGATAATTATATGTTTGAATAATATGATTATGCTGCAAACCAAGCTTTTACAAGCTAAAAGTGATGTTCATCACGTAATTTTGTTATTTGTCTTGTTTAGCTTCAAAAGTTTGAAAAAGTTGTCCATTGGAGGAGTGATCTCAAGGATATAGGAATTATCACCAAATTCCATCAATCACCAAATTCCATCAATCACCAGTATCTAACAATTGTTCATAGTCAGGAAGTGTCAAATATACCTTTTCACAAATGTGAGCAACCCTCTGAGTTTTTCAGCATCATTCATATATGCCTTCCAATTGGTCTGTAGTACTTACAGTTCATCTTAAATGCCTTCCCTGTGGTCTTTTGTACTTATAGTTCGTCTTTCACATAAATGCCTTGCCCGAAGTCTATAATACTTAGAATTAGTCTTAAATGCCTTCTGTTGAGTCTATAAAGTGCCTTTCCTGTGGTTTATAGTAGAGTTCATCTTAAATGCCTTTCCTGTGGTATGTAGTACTTACAATTCACCTTAAATGCCTTTCCTGTGGTATGTAGTACTTAAAGTTCATCTTAAGTGCCTTTCCTGTGGTATGTAGTACTTACAGTTCATCTTAAGTGCCTTTCCTGTGATAAGTAGTACTTACAATTCACCTTAAATGCCTTTCCTTTGGTATGTAGTACTTACAATTCATCTTAAATGCCTTTCCTGTGGTATGTAGTACTTAC
>QKMX01353153.1:13771-24614 GCA_003401595.1 Venustaconcha ellipsiformis
ATTATTATTATTATTATTATTATTATTAATATTATTAACAAGTTTTATTTACTGAAGTTTTCAAAGGTAAAATATCACATGACACTTATTCAGTTCACTGCACATCCACATACTATTACATAATGAAGTTAAAAATTAGTATGGAATTTTATTTCAAATTATTAAATTTTCACAATCACTTTTTTAGTTATGCATATTTATAGAATAAAGTATGTATCATTGTATACAACGCTTGTACATGAGAGTTAGAAATGTGGAGACTGCAAGGCCTGCCCAGCTCTCATAACATTCTTGCCCCTAGACCAAAATAAACCTTGTAATCAAAGATACCAATCTTTTATTTTATTTATCCAACAGATCTTAATAAAGAAAAACAAACCTATATGAAACATTTTCATTTCAACTCTGGTTAGATTTCTGCACATTATGATATTTAACCATTTATAATGTGATACAGGTAAATTTTCCTACACAAGTCTCTCTGTAACTTTATTTCTTCAGTATGATATTTAACCTTTTAACCTGATACAGAGAAACTTTGTACACTAGCCCCTCTGCAACTTATCTTCCTATGCACACTGTACAGTATTGTTGTAATAATAAGGTCATTTAGTACTAACCAAACCTCTTTATTCTGGCCACCTCTGGCCATAGTAGTATCATGATTAAAGTAGTGTTACTGTATTTTATTTCAGTATAAAATAAAATTATATACTGGTAATAAACAAGTTTCACTTTAGATCTCTGCTTATGCATATTTACAAACATCAGCTTGTCAAAGAGTAAAGACTGACATTTATTAACTCTTAATACAATACAGAAAAATATAAATTGAATGTCAGTTTATCCATAAAATGAATGTTATTGCTGAATGAATGAACTATTTTTTGATGATCAATCAAAGTATGTTTTATCTGAAATGAGTCCTTGCAAAACTGTTATCAGTCAATAGTATGAAGATATTATGGCAGGTAAGGGAAATTAAATCAAATATATTTTCAACTTTGAGATTAGTTAAATATGAAATAAAACAGAGGTTGGTACAGCTGAATCCCTAATGACATGCAAATGAGGTCCACTGTCACTGCTTTGAGATTCAAGGAACATCAAAGGAACAGCAGGCTATCTACCTGGCACATTAATAACCTATGAAAGTGGTTCCAAACAGTGAAATCTGGTGTTGTGATTTAGAGGGCATTTTTGTTTTCAATGTTATTCTGAAATTAAATTTATAGTAACTTTAAATTGAATCAACATAAAACAAATCTCCAATGTATATCATAACATATTTTTAAAGATTGTGTTTGAAAATGAATGTACACATGAAATCAAATGGTATAAAAATTTTCTTCAAATCTAGTTTGGAACTTCTTTTTTATAAATAGTAAAAAACATGAATAAAGTGAAAACGAATTAAAACAAAAGTAACACTATCACATTCTTTATTTCCAGTATACCATGATACATTTTTGTCTTCCCACTGAATGTCATTCCAATTAAATATACAAGGATACATTTCATTCACCTACATCAAATACAAAAATGGATACTGCTGATTGATAAGCATAACTTTTCAATCAGTTTGAATATTACTTTTTATCTCAGTTTTTCAACATAAACAGCGCACAAAGTCTGAATAAATTAACATGCTTATATAATATTCTGAAATAAATAAAGCTGCAGGGTATTGTCAAAATCAGGTATGGAAGCCTCAGTAGCAAACAAAGATATATGTTGAGGTAGAGAAGGAGGGGTACTCTAGTCACATGATCAAAAGACAAATATATTCTATGGAAGGTTAAACAATTATTAAGACTAAATTATTTATGATGGCATTAAAAGCGCATAGCTGTAAAGATTTATTTTTGATATAGCTAATTGGTAAATTATATTAACGAAGACATTTCCACAAATATTCAACAATTTTGTTTCAGAAAAGAAGTGTTAAATCAAAGTTTTGTTAGAGGTTTGAAGAACAGATTTTGGAGAGATATTTTGATAAAGTTGGTTAAAAATAATGGAAATTTAAAAAATGGACTCATGGCAAACTTTTCTTGAGTAGTCAGTGTTGTTCAATCTTAATATAAAGGTCAGAGGTCAGATTAATTTTTTAAAATATAATCATGTATCAAAATAGAATGAAACGTATTGGAGATTTTGTAAGCAATAATAAGTTTTGAAACAATGTTAGCAATTTATTCATGCACCGTTAATATTCTAGTTTGATGCAATTATAAAAGAAATTAACAAATATTTAAAGGTTTGAAAACAGACATTATATACTCTTAAGTCCAACTATACCAGTTGATCACAGTTACTTACACAACAGAAGTATGTCAAACTATTTATCAGTTCTTAATTAAATTAAGACTCAAAACAAGACTCAAGACTCAGAACAAATAATTATTAACTCAAACCAAATAACAATCTGAAAAACAATGATGGCTCTCTTTACGTAAATTTAACTAAATATACTTATCTTAAATGGTTTAAACTATTTTTTTTATAGAATATAATCTACAGCTGTTCTTTTATATAAAAGAAAATCTGTCAAGAAACAATGTGTTCTTTTTTGTAAAGAATAAGATGAATCACTTATCTGTTTAATGTATGAATGCATTTAAGGAGTTTTGGGACACAAAAAGTTAACTTGCATATAGAATCAACTGTACACGTCTTTTACATTTGAGCTGTTCAGCACTTGAAACATAAATAAAATGGGCCACATCAAATTTTAGATCTCATTTTTATTAGGAAAAAATTACATATATACAAGTGTCAAACTAAAAAATAAAATACCTAATTAAGAAATATTTAAGCAGAAATAAACACAAGTTAAATAAATCTATAGTATACAGAAATCAAACAAAACAATAGACGCAAAACAAAAAACGATTAAAATACAGAATACCCCTGTCATTTCACATACATGATACACAACTTTCACATACATGTATACACATTTCACATACATATATACACATCTGTCTGTCTTTTGTTTTTGCCTGTTTTATCAACTACTAATAACTTAACTTGCAAAACAATAATACATTACATTGCAAAATATGTTTCAATACTTCTGTTAACAATTTAAAATTATTTAGAATTAAACCATGACTGAGGGTAAATGATACACCTATAATTTAATTATACATATGTGCATGTATATTAATAACATCTGTAATGTAGTCTGTAGTATGGTTCCCTGACCCACAGCTATCTACTTATAGGAAATATTCTTTAAAACACATTATAGTGATGAAAGTGAGACTTAAACTGTTGTAATAAGAAAGTCCTCTGTATGAAAAATTAAAATGTACAAAAATATTTATAATTTATATGGATTGATAGTTTATGAAACAATAGAGAGTATGAAAAATTATATATAATATGGCTATGGTTGACATATTCAGGCATAACCTGTTATAAATTTTTTGGTATCCTATATTCTCTAACTCAATACAAACAGTGAATTTACTGCCACATCACTAGCTAAAGGACACCTGGCCTCATGCAGTAAATTAAGTGAAACTGTAAGTGATGTGACTTACGGTCTGATAGGACATCATAGGCTTCTGCAACCTGTTTGAATCTGTCAGCTGCCCTTTGGTCAGTTGGATTTTTATCAGGGTGAAACTTCAGAGAAAGTTTACGGTAGCTAAAATTAAATGTAAAAAAAATTAGATTCAGTTTAAATAACATTATGTGTATGTAGAAAAATGAGATAATAAATGACCATAACAATATCATGTAAGAAAAATGAGTAATCAATTGAATTTGGTGAAGTATTTTTTTAGAAAAATTGGAATAATATATCCAACTGACAATGCTGAATTAGTTTAATGCATATATTATTTAACCACTTTATAAAAGCTTTTGAATGTAAACAAAATAAAATGGGACAAATGCAGTTTAGTTTGCACAGCCTGCAACTAGCTATGTGATTTCTTGTATAGTACAGTGAGAATATGGTATTGTACAACACCCTAATTTGACATTTGCCTATTGTGACACAGTTTCAAAAACTGATAGTTATCAAGAGAACATGTCTCACAGTGATATCACAACCAAAATATTAGTTTACACTGATCAACATCAAGTCAGGGAGACATAAACATTTGTCAAAATTCTTATTTTTATCATTTGTGAAATAAAGCAAAAATACATATCATGAAAAAACTTCATTTCACTAATATTTTTTTTCCAATCAGCAAGTCCTCATAAAAATCCATATCAGCTGTTTTGACAGGGAAGTTATCTAATATTAATAAGCAATTTTACTTTATCAGTAAAATTTTCAATAGTCTTTCAGAGAATCTTGATAATTGACTTACTTTATAAATTGGTTTCATAATGGTAGGAATTACAATAAATGAAATAAAAACTTCTCATGTAATATTATGTCCAGTGTCTCTGATTATTTGAAGTTTAGAAACATACATTATGAAGGATACAGACCAGTTTTAAATTTAAAAAAAAAGAGTAAATTCAAATATTGAGGTTCTGTACATTAATGATGCAAACTGAATATTACAAAACAATCATACACTAAATTTAATTTTTTTATCATGAGTAAAAACACAAATATGACTTTCCCTCGTTAGATTATTTTAATATTTGCGACATCATATATGTCAAAATGAAGATTATGTTAAATATAAAAAATATTCAAAAATGCTAAATTATTTTTTTCATGTAGTTATTTTTTTTTACTTTAGTTTTCTATGTGCTATTGATGTTGCTCTTTCAATATATTATATTTTCCAGATCATGTGTATAATAGTGTCACTGGAGAAGATAGACTCCTGTGAGGTTCGTCAAAATGTGTAATGTACTAAATGATTTATACGACAAGGTGTCGTCTTGGTGAAAGCTTGTTAAGATGAGTATGAGAGAATATATCATTGACACGAGTTATGCATCCTTTGCTAAAATAAGCAATGTTTCCCAAGTAATGTGAGATATCACTATGACAGAAGTATGATTCTTAAAAGGATAAAGTCAGTACTTAAGTGCGCTAAACTCGATGAGTCCGAGCTACGACAGTATAATTGGTTTTAATATGGCAAATGGTGTAAATCCTTTAATTATTTACTTAACGATAGGGCCTTATGTACAATTGACAACTTTCATTGATTGGATAATTAGTAGTAGGTTTCTTTTCTTATTTTACGCGTCTCGTATGTTAAATCAAATGAACGATAAATGAAAAGTCCAACAATAACAGATACTGATAATAGGGACTAACTTATCTCTATGCTCTATAAATTATCTACGGAAGCTAACTTACTGCTTCTTTATGTCAGCATCAGTAGCACTCCTTGTCAGCCGCAGGATACTATAGTAATCTACTCCCATTCTGTTAGAATAGTTCCATCCACTTGCGGGAACAATAGTTTACAACTGCAATGGCGTTTTGCCTAGCAACTGTCTTCAGCAAAGCAAGCTTTTAGTTTTGTAGTTTCTACAATTCCACAGTTCAAATGGATTTTCATAAGAAAAGCACCAAACTGAACAATTTTTAGTGGAATTTTGCCTGTATGAATTGTTATACGATTGATATTACTGTTTCTATACATTAATTTATTGGAAGTCTTAGCATTATTAAATACGAAGCTAACGAGGCGAATAATCATGCAATAAGAGCTCCGAGCAACAACTTCCCAAACAATATGGAGGATGCGGCGCGAAAGTGAACGGTATAGATTCTATGCAGAATTAGTAGTGTCCTAAAAACTGGTAAACAATTTTTGTTCAAGAACCAGAAAATATGGATCCAGACGTTGCTGGAGTTAGGATTTCTCCCTCAGTGCTTGAATTTTTCGACACAGAGGCTAATAAAGTAGATCAGCTTACTGTGACAGTGAAAAATATCAGCAAAGGCAGCAAAAGTATTCGGTTTTATGGTCCCAAAACAAAAGTAAGTATTTTCTACAATTCTTTCAAATGACTTGTACTTGTCAGCACTTTTGATGATTTAGTAATTTCCAGTAAGCAGAAGGGTGGGTGGGTTAACTCACTACAGAACAGCACCCCATCCTCCAAAACATGTCATATTTGGCGTAAATTAACAGTTTTCTTACAAAGATTCATAGTCATTGCATTACATTACTAGATTTGCCTATGTCAGTTATGGGCTTCAATATAGGCCACATTCCCAATCCAATTTTTATCTAAAAGTTCCCAACTAAGTCAAAGAAATTTAACTACTTAAATGACATTCCACATGAAATATTTTTTTAAACGCCAAAAGCACACAAAAAATGCCATATAAAAATCCTTGAAGACAACTGTAATTTTACTTTTCTTGTATTGAAAATTTCCCAGTTAAGTGTGTGTGCAGCTCTCCCAATTTGATTAGCCTTAGTCCCCACATCCAAAGACATGAAAATCCCTGCCAGAATAATGTAACCCATGCTGATATGGCTTTTCTCAACATTTTAACAATATCAGTAATGTTTCTTATTAATGATTGTTACATAAGTTGTCATATTATGTGGTTGTAGAAGATGTTTAGAAGTAGACACACGTATTTCTACAGGGTATGCAGGGACTACTCTAGAATGTGTGTTTCAGGATTCACACTAGCTTCTCAAAACTTGTGTGGAATAACCCACTTGCGATATATTTTAAAGTTCTGCCATTATCTCAGTATTAGATTCATCCAATATTAAGAAAAGCTACAGTGGGGTTTTGGGGATCGAGGAATGGATTTCACCCAAAATTTTCAAGTCTAGAATAGATGCTGTGTTTGAGATAACAAGTTGTATTGGGTGGTGTCACTTCAGCACAGCTTATGGAACATAGTGGGCCATTCCTCAGGAGATAGAACTTGGTCCAATTAAGTAAGGTGTGATGTTAGATTGGTAAAGTATCTGACTAGTAATATAAGGGAGTTTGTGTGTTTGATACCCACACTTGCTGGCCTAAGTTGACTGATTTAATATGTCCTTGTTACAGACTCATTCCTTTTGCATGTAATAGTCAATAATGTGTTATAAGTGTCATTAAAAATGAATCAACCATTTCTATTATGTGGTTTAACAACCAGTCCTCCTTTTTAGATATGTTTATTAAACAGGTCTCAACAAATCTGATAGCCCAATGCCCGGGGCCTGTCTAAATCTAAATCAGGCCCCTTTCATATTTTGAGTTGCTCATTCAGCCTGTCTGAAAGAAAAAGTGCCTGTTGACCTATGCAAAGATAAGTGCTTTCTAATTTGCCAGGAAAATAACCCTTGAACTCACCAATGAAATGTGGCATTTTTACTTTGAAGTTTATGAAAGACACTGGTAAACTAATAATACTCAGCTCCATGGTAATAAACTTTGTGTGTACAATTAAAGTGATTTATGAATAAAAACAGTACTATTTCTGTTCTCCATATTTCATTGTTACCAATGTTTGACTCTATGGTCTTAAACTAAAAACAGAAAAAGCAAAATGCCACAAACTTTATAAAATTCAAGAAATAATTTATTTCCCTTGAATACAAATTGAAAATTAAAAAAGAACTTACAGTAATGTAAATTAATTCCCGAATATTCCTAAAAGATTTATCACAAGTCCAAATGTATAAAGTTCCAGCTGAATTCCAGAGGTATTCGAAATAAGTTCCAATATTGAAAGTGTTGATGTACTTATAGCCTTGAATATGCTAAATTGCCAGTGGCCTGGATTGTGACTGTGTCCTTTTTGATGTTTGACTGTAATATAATCCAAAAATGTCTTTGTCTGAATTTGCTATAATTCTAAATTGAATTTCTAATCCAAGAATATTATTATGAAGCACTTTGTATATCCAGTTAATAATAATCTGAAAAAATAATTGCACCTAACTGACATACTGAATGCAACAGTAACTGATTATGCTAAATATATTAATGCAAGAATGAGTAATTTCTCAAGTAAATAACATTATGTAAAAAGCTAAGTCACAAAAATAGAACCAGGATGTGGGTCAAAAGTTCATTTCTAAAATGTACTTTCAATTTGCAGAAATTTAGACTCAGGGTAAAAAATCCTGACCAGCCTGTGGCCCCAGGCCTCTGTGTTCCAGCTGTAGTAGAATTTGAAACAAATGAAGAAGGAGAGTTTAAGGATAGACTGGTTGTGACAGTAGATGGGGAAGTGGTAGAAATACCACTTGTTGCGTAAGTCTGGTTTGCTTTTTTTTGTTTACATCATTTTAAATCTGATGCATGGATGTACAAAGTATACTAATTTTTCATCATTGTTATTGGTAACTCTAATCACAGGAGTTTAATGTTATTGTTTTCATATTTGTTCTTGATCTTACCCTGTATATAATAAAGATATGGTAAAAGATAAAGAAAAATATTTTAAACACTACTATAATATCTAATATTGGACTTATAGGGCTAGGTATTGTCATATAGTTAGGAATATGTTACTCTATTTAATTTACTATTCATTCATTACTTCATTTGAGACACATTAGTAAATGCTCTCACTTCAGATTTTCAAGAATTACAACCAATATTTATGTTTCAGGTATGAAAAAGATTGTGTAAGAAAAAGACTTTTTGAGCAAATTTCTTTTGTGAAAAACAAATAATATGTCCCAGGCCTTTCTTATCTCCTGCTACTAGAGCTGTCATGATAATTCAATTGTCAGATAAATATTTTGCCCATTTAAGTACTCTATATACTTACTTATAAGTTTTAGTTTAACTGCAAATTTTATAGACCGAGATCATCAACTGATACCTTATGCAGTGGCAGATCTGGGTTGATGTAGTTTGTTAGGAATGATCAGTATAATAAAAAACACAGACCCTAATCTGTTGGCACATTATGGTAGAGTAGATTAGGGTCTATATTTGCTGTTGTACTATACATATAAGTGAGTAAATATGGTATTTGCATTTGGGTGCTTGCCATGGAAAGGCTGACATAAAGTTGAAAATTTCATATATATTTTTACAAACTTTTTCAGTTATCCAACCCAACCTATGCTTGAGATTGGTCAAACTGTTGACTTTGGAAATGTTGTGGCTAACAGCAAAACAATTGCAAGAGAGATTCCTTTGATCAACCATGGCTCAAAGTCTGGGGAGTTCAAAATCAAATATGCTGGTGATAAGCCCATTGCCATTATGCCAACCAGTGGCACAGTTCCTGCCAAAAGTGTACAGATGATAAAGGTATCCAGACTTTCAGAGATGTTTTCAAATGTGCTGCATTTTTTTCTCCAGTACTTTCATACCTCTTTCACAATTTAGGTTATGAAAGAATAAATTCTCAAAATATGTATTTAATCAGGTTTAAAGGTTCCAGCAAAACTTGCAGTAATGAAGCTCTTTTAAACTCATAGAAGGCATAAAGTACAAGAATATAAATACTGATTCTAGTCACATGTTTATCTGTTGAATGATCGTTGTAATACTTTTAAATAATATTTTAAATGTTTCACTATGAATGATTGTATATCTTTATGTGATTTAGCAATTCACATATTATCAATGCTATCTTTTTTTATAAAACTTCAGTTTATCTACATCAGCATGTCATGATATAAATTTCATTACAATATTAGTATACAGTAATTATTACACAAAGAAAATTAAAAGTTTATAGGTGTATTTCATCTGGCAGTGAGTCTGTGATATATAGACGAAACAATAAGACAATTTTATTTTTAAAAAATTCTGTTAATTTCATTATTTTGCAAATTGTCTATTATTTTTCTTTATTTACAGGTTGAACTTGTTACAAAACAAGCTGGAAAATTTGAAGAAATAGCAGTGTAAGTAATCAGTGTTCCTTTTTGCCCAGACTGCAAAGTAATTCTGGCTTTTGGGTAGATGATTTCTGTCTAGAGTTTGCTGTTTTTGATCATATTTCCAGACACTATTGCCTGTAGAGTGACATGACTTGGCTTATAAATGCTTAATAAGGACTGCTAGTGCCATAAATGAAAACTAGTCATATGATTTGTGCATACCTTTACTTTACACATTTTTCTTGGTTAAAGTTATTATTTAGCTTAGTTTCTCTGATACTATTGCTTGCAGAATCATGTAACATGGAATAAAAGATATATCCTGATAAGTACTGTATTCTTGAGTCAAATTAGGTCACTGTGACATATTTTCTAACATAATGTCCTGAGTTATTCTTTGTGTTCAGCTTAGTTTCTCAGACATTATTGACATCAGTCATGTGAACTGTATGTAGCAGCCTCATTCATCATGATGCATCATTGCACATATAAACTAGGTCACTGTGTTTATTTCATTCAACTTGGTATCATGAAGAGTACTACTCTCTTAAGTTACAACTAAGTCACTGTGATCAAAATTTCAGTCTGCAGTGATCTGCATTAATATTAATCTTCGTATTTAATGCAGTTTCTTAGACACTTTTACTGCTAAGTGATGTAACTTATTACAGGATGCAACAATTACAACACTATTTGATAACAAGAATGTTTTGCAATCCAAACATACTACATTTGGCAGTTTTCTTGTCTTATGGATATAAAAACAATAAAGAAAATATGTTAACTAATCAAGCCTATACTTTTGCTCTGTAACTTCATTTCATTCAAAAATGAGAAAGGTACAGCTGGAGATAGCAATACATTCATTTAAGACAGGCCATAAATCATATGTACATTTAAATTAACTTTCCATCACTACACAAAGAGCCATAATGTCAGATGAGCAGTCAGTGGAATAAAAATAGGATGGATTGTTTTTTAAACAAAACAAATCTGCTAGATTAATTGAAAATAAAAACAATGCAATAATTCAACTGTAAAGTCTGCTTCTTTATTCTGGATAATTCATGATCATTAGTAATGTCCCATACTCAGAA
>QKMX01353157.1:8885-22495 GCA_003401595.1 Venustaconcha ellipsiformis
TCCGTGGGGTAGTGGTATGTTTAAATGGAATAGCCCTTACATGATTGTTTCAAATAGAAATGTTAAGTTATGTGTCACTCGCAAATTAACTTGGGAGGTACAATCTGAGTAAATACAGATAACGCAAAAAATGTATTGTTTACAAAACAGGTCAGAAATTGCTTAAATTCTTGAAAGTGTATAAAGTATTGCCACTCAGTGATAGTGATAAATTTTTGTTTGATTTTCCTGCAAAACTGAGGAAATGTACAAAAATGGAAAAATGGGTTTTTGAATATATACTATGTTTAAAGGATTTTTTATCATATACTATGTACATAATGAGAAATATGAGAAACATGATGAGAAATTTTTTTGACATTTTTGGTAATGAAAGCAGGCAGAGAGGGAGGAAGGAGAAGAAGGAAGAGGAGGATGGGTTGTGTATTTCTGAAAAGAACTTTCATCAAGTTCAGTACTAAATTGAGGTATGTAGCACATACCTGACTATGTGCTGTGCCCATTGTTCCTGAAGGTGACGTATATTGTCCTCGTGCCATTCTAAATAAAAGAACCCAAAAATCCAAGTTTAATTATCTACACAATGTGTCAAAAATGTATGTTAAAACATAACTTGAATTAAAATTAGACATTTTCACAGTACTAGGTTATCTATTTGTTTAGATCCAGTTTATGTATATAAAAAATGTTTTTTTTTTTTAGTGATGTTGGCTGTAACTTGATCCAGTATCTGATACACTTACAATATATGTAGAAAAGGTCATCTAGCAAATTCATCATGGGTTAAAATACAATGTCTATCTCTGCACATTTATGTATCCAATGCATAACGTACCATTCAATTAAAATATTCTCAGGTATCAAAATAAATGAAAACCTTTGAAATGTTCAAAACCTTTGATGATTCAATAATTAGCCAGCAACTTTTTCATAAAATATTTATTTTACATTTTTTGTCATAATGATTACTGAGGTTTGATCATCAATTTATCAGCTAACCAATGGAAAAATCATAGTTGCCAAATAACTTTATCTTAAATCAAGTGCACTCGATAGCAAATGCAATGGATCTATAGACTTTTTCACAAATGTACTGTGTAGTTCAAATTAACATGGTCTGATCAATCTAATTACATGTGAAGAAAACTAAAGAGGAAAAATGTTTTATCTGTTCAAAATGAACCATTGTTTAGTATTTTTACTGAAGGTCTTACAACACTTAAAATTCAAATTTCAAATTTCTGAAATGTGCTTACCAGCTTCATATATCCACTCCATGTCATCACCAAAGTCTGCATCAAACAGAACCAATGGTATCTCTGAAATTGCAAATCTCTAAAAATTTAAACTTTCATTTTACAAAAATTATTAGTCCAAGGTATTTTTTTATCAGTAAACATTTGCATTTAGATTTAATGGAATAGATCATGCTAATAATTTCCAGAAATGAAATTATATGTGTTATCATAGTCTACAAATTAAAAAAAAGAAATTCTTCCCATGAATGTTTTGTAAAAATCCGTCCACAAAAAAGCAATCTACGTTGTAATATAATCTGCATTTAAGACTTGAAATTTTGAAGGGTGTAAATGTATAGATCAAATGCACACTTTCAAAATTAAAAAAGTTTGTGGTTTTGGTTTTGTGGGTTTATTGCCTTTCCTCAGTAGATAATAGGTGACCAGTATATTTGGTGATGGAAAAACCTGGGAAGAACCAATTACCCAAAAGAACTGGTAAATTTTCTCACATACCCATTTTAGTCTAGCTAAAGCAGAGGTGATATATATGAGTGATCTGCAGAGGCAAATACCTAAGACCACTCAACCATCCTGGTGCCCCCAAGATATCTATTGTTCACTAGGAAATGTCTTGCAAACAACTAAATATTTCAGTTTAAAAAAAGCTTCTTAACTGACAAGACACCAGGGGTTCTCACAATTGTCTCCACAAAGCATCAGAACTAGGTTCATTTGTTGAAATTATTTGTACAATACCTCATCTCAGCAATTACAGCAGAATATATAATGCAAACATCAAATTACTCATGCAAGTATTGTGTAGAATATTGGTTGGGTAATGGTTTAAGTATTTCCAGACCAATGAATGTTATTTAGAGGTGCATAAAAAGATTGTAATACAAACCTGAGGCCATGGTATACTGTGGCTTTCTTGGATGCTTGTCAACATCTAGCAATTCATCTATAATCTAAATGCAATGAAAAACCAAATTAAACTAAGATTTTTTTAAAAATTCATGTTCTGATTAAAGTGGTTTTCTTGGATATTTTTCCATAGTAGCAATGCATATATGAATAGGAATGAGGGAAAAATGTACAAATTATGTATTTTATTTACATTTTGGAACAAATTGCAAATAATCTGTAAAACATATTTCAGCTTGTTATAATAACAGTGGTTTTCTAAGGTAGTTGTCTGTATCTAGCAATTGTTTATACATCAGGGAATTCATTTATAATCCAGAAATTGGGGTAAAATTGACCAATAAACTTACTATCCCCATCCTAACGGAAAAAAAAAAAATTGCCCCAAAGCACATATATTGAGTTATCTCCCATGCATTACTATTGGCATAGTTGCACAGTGGAAAACTGAATTAGCTTCAAATTCAATTTCTTTGGTTATATTTATATTATTCATAAAGTATGAAACTAATAACCAAATGTATCCATTATTTTATTGACACTTAGCATAATAACCAAATGTATCCATTACTTTATTGACATTAAGCAAAGTATATTTCAAAAGTTGCTTCCAGCTCACATTTGGATCAATGGCTCAATTTGTATACGTCATTTACACCAACACAATTATATGATTACTTCCCTTTAAATTTTGTACAACTTCTAATTTTTTAAATAATGTAAATGCCACAATTTTTACAATTTAGCAAATAATCAAAGTAATGTAAAGTTTATTTTAGTATGGTAATCTCTTCATGCTAAAATAAAACCACCATTTTTCATTCATTTGGGTACATTTATCCAGTACACTTGTGTACATTCATGTAGTACACAGTTTCTGTTACCAGCCCATAGAACTACATACATTAAACAATTTCACCCTAATAATAAAACATTTCGGTTACTGGACTTGAGACAAGAAACTTAAGCAGTCTAAAAGTAAATGTAAAGCTGATTTCTTCACGTGTAATAAGAAGCAACTTTTTGTCCTTTTTGTACACTAAAATGTCTGCTTACATATTAATCATGCAACTGTCTTGCTAAGCTTGTGCAAAATGGTAAAGGACTTTTAACTGATTTTTTTTCTTGCAGCTTGAATGGTTTTCTCGTGTATTATTTCATTTTCAGTGCAAAAGACTTACAAGTAAATGAAACAGCAATCTGACTAAAACCTTCCAATTCCAGTGTATTATATATTCCTAAGTATTTACTGTGAAAGTAAACTTTCAATATTCATCGGTTACAGAGAACACCATGGCAAGCATGTTAGCAAGTCTGTGGCATGACTATCCAAATCTTCCAAACAAAATCTCCCAACTGTTGATGATCCCCTCCCCAATCACTTTTTGGGCAAGTGAAAATTCATGTATAAATCCCAGTTGATCCATGGATAAAAAAAATACAAAAAGAAACAGAAAATTAAAGAGAGCTCATCCTTTTATTATTTTATTTTATGTGTGTGTGTGAGAGAGAGATAGATATAGAGACAGAGACAGAGAGATGTTCAAATGTACACTTTCAATCCATAACACTTTGAGGCGATGACCACCATGATCCCATTATACAAAAAACTATTTGCTTTATCCACTGCTCTAAAACTGCATATTAACACAACTATTTTTAAAGGAAAGCATATTACTGTGTATTAAAACTTTCATCCTATTCAAAACACCAGTACATAGTCTTTTATTATTACATAAATTAATGTGAAAGCATCAACATCCACTAGATTACTAGAAACCCATAAACACGTTGAAATTAGACCATCTTTGAATGCAATTTTCAGCTTTATTTGATTGAACATAGGCATAATTTTAAAATTTCTGACATTTAAAAACAAATATAGAAAAATGAAAGTAAAGTAAATTTTTTGAGAATTTATGCAGTGGAGCCTGTTTAATATAGGATGTTGACAGGACTGAAATCATTATGTTGATCTTCTGCCAAGGCAGGCTTGACAAAAGATATTAGACTGTGCAATCTACACCTTGTGCAGGCTAGACAGTGCAACATGAATTTCATCACAGTTCAAAACAAAAGGTATTCTGCAATTGCTCTCCTTGATGAAACAAGGGGACATGGCCAAAACACCTGGGTCAGTTATGATCGTTTCTAACATTTAAAGATTTATATACATTTTTTTTCCTAATGGCAGCCATATTGGATTGATGATCCACATGATTTGCAGAGACTTGCATGGCTTTATGCCTCAATGCTTTCTGTGAAATTTGGTCAACTTCTGCTGACCAGTTTTTGAAAAGTCATTCAAGGTTTTTCTATTTTTAGTAACAATGGTTGTACTAATGATGGATCTGATTAAAATGATTTTTAATGTGTTTTTTTTTTTTAGTAATGTGGCCATATTTAATGTCATCACTTACAAAATAGGTCTTCTGACCAAAATATTTTCTGTCAAATTGATCAAATTCTATTCAGCAGTTTTGCAAAGTCATTTACAATTATTTTTTTTTTAATTTTAGTAATGATGGTGGCCATATTAGAAGGCAGGTAGGCATCATCTGTATAAATCTAAAATGCCTTCTGTTAAATTTTGGTCAAATTCTGTCCTGCTGTTTCAGAGATGTTAAAAGGTTGGGTTTTCTTTAGCTTTAGTCACAACAGCTGTCTTTGATTGTGCACTGGCACCTGTAATGACATTTCTATTTGATGGCAGATTGGCATTATTTGTATAAACCTGGGAGAGTCTAACACCACGAAGCCACTAGTTAAATCTGTTTAAAATCTTAAGAGCAGTTTTGAAGAGGATGATAAAAGTTGACGGATGACCATGACTAGGTGAGTTAATAACTCATTAGAAACCTACCTCCGGTTTCTCTTTGCCTTGGCCAATTAGGAACAGTATCGAGACAATGCAGCGAATCTGGTGCCAAAGGAATGCCTGACCAACAACTGTCAACTCACACATCTGGTAACCATTTTTCCTATGAAAAAGATCACAATACTGACTTCAGCATCATGCATTATATAATCCCATTTATTCAACAGTTATAAAATTTTTTATTGAAAATAGTAAATATATCCAACTGAACAATTAATGTATATACTTTTAAATGACTTTTAATACAAATACAATATTTAGATCAGTAAAATTTTCAATAAAATTTGCTATAATAGAAATACTGGCCTAGTATAATTTTTGAAAAATTATAGTAAGAATCGTTTTGTCTGTCTGCCTTGTTCATTTAATATAAAATGTCAGCATCATTAATACCCAACTGCAAACAGCACGGATCTGTATTGCTTGTAGTGCTTCATCTATATTGTCCATTCTATATGCAATATATTGGAGCAATCAACTTTCTGAATTGCTGATATATTTACAAAGATATGGATTCAACCTAACCAAAGCTACCAAAACATTTGCCAACCATTGCATTTATGTGACAGATGAGTACAGACCCTTCATCTGACAAACATCACATATTTGGCACTCATGTGCACATTACACATGGATTGATAATGTAACTGTACTCATGACATTATATTAAAGTGAATGTTGGATAAACAAAAGCAGATTACATAGAACTTTTACTAAACGACTAGCAATAATAACAAATGACACCTAGTATTACCTTTCATCAAGGAAGATGATATCAGCAGACATAATTTTACGAGTGTAATTTACCACCCCATTGTTTACATCCATCTTACAAAGGTTTCTGTAGTCATGTTCCCCTATAAGCTTCTGAGCTGCCACATTCATTTGCTGTAAGAAGAAATTATTTTGTTTAAAAATTAGGTGTAACAAGATGCATTCTAAGATTCCAAGTCAGCATTTTCTAAAGCCTTTAAATTGTACTGTAGGGGTGAGATATATTCCTTCAACTCATTATCCTCTACTACCAATGTTACTCATTTTACTTTTATCTGATCTGGTCTCCAGTATACCATATTAAGTGGCGCAGTTAATCTTAAATATCGGATGCTATGAGTGACAGGTCTTATTAGTACAGACCTTTATCAGTCTATAATTTCCTGTGGATCAGACCAATGTTTTGTGAGATGTAATAAAATTATCATGAAATACTATGGTTAATTTTAAAAACATGAATTTGAAAAACTTACAAGTGTGGTCTTATCCAGCAAATGCAACGTTATGTTTAACTCTGCATACTTTGACCTTGATAGCATCCATTATGGATTTAGAAATTACAGTCCCAAATCCCATGGAGGTCTCAACTTGACGTAATAATTACCAGTGTTTTATTCAGCTCTCCTGCCATGGGAAATAATTTTATTAACAAGAAATGATGTCCAATATATATGTTACTGTCAACTTTCCTGCTTTTTATTTCAAGCATGGCACTGGTTTATTTTCCACCATACACTAACTTTGCAAGCAAATCAGCCAATAAAATTATATCTTACATATAAAGAGGAAACACTGGACACAAAAAAGAAGATAATTTTCTTTCACAACAGTGCCAAAGATAAAGGAGTTAATGAAAATAAAAATGATGCAAAACTAAAGGACTGTAGAGAAATTTGCTTTTATATATTGTCTGGAGTAAAACAAAAAAGGTCCCCCATAAGGAAGGACAGCCACCCTACTGTCTGGAAAGAATTTCCAGGAATTCAAAATAAACCATTCCTTCTGTTTAACTGTGGAGTGCTAAAACCATCTGTGATAATCTTGAACAATGAGATATTCCAATTAGCCAATGCAGTAGCCATACTGGATATAAGATCAGCACCATTTTCATTTCAGGACAAAACAGACATTATCAGAAAACTTTTGATGAAAATGCCATGCCATTAGACCAACCATTCAGAAGGAATAGCATAAAGAAGATTTTCAGCACAAACCATTCAGAAGGAATAGTTTAAACAAGATTTTCAACATTGACACAATGGCTGTTTTGTTTTGTTCATATTGGATACCAAAGTGGATCCATTTTATTCCAGACTAAGTACATAGCATGAAGTCTTCTGGTGAAAACACATGAACATTTAATCTTTTATTGGCTTCATAACATTATCGTAAGCCAAACTTCCTGAAAACAAGAACTCTACGTGGGTAGATGAGTTTTACTCAGTTATTGTTTTTTACTTTTGCAACAGTTTTATCGGCTGCAATGGATATGATCACTGTGTAGCATATCAAAGCCAAGATATCACAGCTAGTGGTAACTAAGCTCATAATAAACCTATCACTTCATAGCCTTGACTATATCAAGGCCAAGATATCACAGCTAGTGATAACTAAGCTGGTCATAAACCTATCACTTCATAGCCTTGACTTTATCATGGCCAAGATATCACAGCAGGTGATAACTAAGCTGGTCATAAATCTATCACTTCATAGCTTTGACTATATCAAGGCCAAGATATCACAGCTAGTGATAACTAAGCTGGTCATAAACCTATCACTTCATAGCNTTGACTTTATCATGGCCAAGATATCACAGCAGAAGCTGGTCATAAGCCTATCAACTAAGGCCTATATTGAGGCCATGATATCACAACTCGCGATAACTATCACAGGTTAATACCCATAATGCAGTGGACAACAGGCCTGGCTACACCTGTTATACTGTGAAGTGATGTGTAGGTTACAACTACACCAGCACAAGAAAAAGATGGCTAATACACTCTGCAAATACAGTAAAAAATGCATTAACATGTTGGATTTAACTAACAAAATTTGCATGGTTCCACTGTAAATAATGGACACATAGGCATATCTCCACTATACGAGGGGCTGTGTGACAAAGTGCTGTGTAAAAAGTGTGGGATTCATTTTTGTGTAATGGCAGTCATTTAGTGTACATCACAGTCTTACCTCTACATTTAAGTTTCCTTTGGGGAAGAAATACTTGTATGTCCTTTTCTTACAACTAAATCTGAAATTAACAGAAATATGTACTGAATCAAACAGTGTTAAAAAGTCCAAAATTTCAATCAGACCACACAGTCTTTAAGTCTAAAAGTTACCAGCCTTGTTTGTGTAAACTTTTTAGTCTGGCAATAAAATTCAGTATCTGAGTGCATTTCTTCCACTGAAGCATTATAAATGTATTGAAATTTTTGTGGAAAATATAACCATCTGGCCATTATTTTCAAATGTCTAAGAATGTATCTGCCGATAAGCTATGATCTTCTACAGCTACTCTTTGAATCCATATTCCACATCATTTTTATCTCAAGTTGCTTTTTCCCAATATTTTACCATCTATTTAAAATCTGTGCAAAAATATATTATTATTCCAAACATTTACATTACAAATTCATAAGTAGTATATTGGTCTTAAATGCAAGCTGAGAAAATAACAGTATCTGCCAGTGAAAATTTACTAGTTTATGGAGACTTTCTTGCTTGGTATTAATTTTTGGCAAGCAAAAATTTTTTTTTCTGAGCTGATGATGAAAAGTCATTTAAGTTTTTTTCTGTGCCATAAAATCTGTTCTTTTGTTTATTTTATCTATGTTTGTCTATGCTTTTTGCAGTGCACCAAAGATTCAAAATTATTAATCCTCTCCTTTAACATGACAAAGACATCTGTTGCTTTTGCTGATGTGTTCTCTCCAGTTACCGATTGAAATTCAATTATCCAACCTGAAACGGTGAGTCAACATTTTTGGTAGTCATTTAAATTTTCCAATTACTCACCTGATTGAGTGGTGATTCAAGGCTAACCATTATTTATCTTTATTCACAGGCTGTTCTATAAAGAATAATGGCACTTTTGTCCATTGAAAATTTATGTCATAATCTGTTCAAGCTCATGCAAGTGTTATGCTCTCGCGCTTCAATACTAATAAACATTTATCAGAGAAAGAGTCAAAACTGTCAATTTGTTATTACATACAATTGATGTTAGAGAAATAAAAGAACAAGTACCAAACCGCAACTTTTTACATGATCAAATTGAGGTCATTTATATATCACCTTTTATATTTCTATATTGGTTGGGTGAATAGGAGTTCATTATAGGCGAGTAATCAGTTTTGTACAAGTACAAAGTTGCCTGTGGTTTTTTGCAGACCCCCCCCATATCAAGTTTGTTTCATCCAATTAGGATAAATTAGTAGACTACAATTTAATGTATACAAAACAATGAATAATAATACATAACTCAAAACTTTCAAGAAACTCTAGATACTTCATTTTGTATGTCCTCTGACACAGAAAAAAACAACTCATGCACACATAGTACTTTCCAATTATTGATATATGAACCAGATATTAATACTGATTACTAAAAACAACATGTAAATTCAGTTCAAAAGCAGTGCAACTTCTCTACACTAACCCCTCTGTAATCTAGCTGTCTTCAGAGATTGGCCACAGATTTTATTACAGTTGGGTTATCTGAATCCTTATTTAAATTCTTTATTCTGGCCACTCCTATTAAATGTCCCAAATTTTTCAGTCACACAGTTTATGGTAATATTTCAGTGTACAACATTTCCATGGACGTGATTTGACCTACCTGGCACTAAAGTTAGGGTCAATAGGTGCCCAGGCCAGAATTCTAATTTCTGGTGGAAGTACTCTGTTCAGTATATGGACATACCGGATTTCTGTAGTCTTCTCCCCTGAAAAAGTCGTAAGTGAAGGCTTATGCAAGGTTCAAATAGCTTAGTTCACAGAGTTACAAAAAAACAGATGACTTTAAAAATTTTCTCCAGGTTCAAATCTCTTCAAAGAGTTACAGTAATAGTTCAACTAGTTAAACCACTAAAAAAAATGTCTTTACATCACAATTAAGCCTTGTTATAAAATATCTGGGACCATCAAAGTGAAGTTGGATATACACGAAATTACTTTAAATGCAAAAAGTCCTAACTGAAGATTTAATGTCATGACTTGTGGTTGTGGTGAGTGGATGGAATAGATTATTAACCTGACTCAACACGACTTAAACAGAATTCAAAGCAAAATATCACACAACTCAAAACCATCTAAATGTGACTGGATTAAATAAAGATTGCATATCTTCTCTAATATGAATACTTATTCCACTGCCCCCATCCAATGCCACAACATATACTTATTTTGACCACTGTTTTCATAATTTGCCAAAAACTCTTGTTTTGAAATTGCATATATTTATGAAATGTAATGGTCACCAACAACAAAAAAGTGGTTGTATGGATCCTAGATCTCATACTGTAGCAAAAATGGACATTTGTTTCTAAATTTGCCTTCATACAAAGGCAATTTACATAAAAGCCTTTCCAAGATTCTCTCCCTCTCTCACTCTACAATGGTCTGAGCTAAACATCCAATCAAACCTGTCCATAAGCAGTCACCTCAAGGAAATGAAAAGTCTGCATGCAGCTGCTTAATACAGATTATTTTTGGTGCAAAAATTTCATTTTCTATGGGATGTTGAAAATATCGCTGTGTAAGGTAGCTAATATTTAATAGGTAACTCTTAAGACTGGTATTCCTGCATAATAAGCACATCCACAGAGTTCTCCAGTGGTTGATTCAACATAGCCATTCATTTTATTACCTGGTCTGTCACGGACAGTTCCACCTTCTCTAACCTTCACACCAGTCCCTTCCAACAGGTTGGTTCTCAAGTCAATTGATATAACCTATTCAACAAAATGGGTAAAAAAGCAAGGCTGTTACACAAGCATTCAATAGTTATGAAACCTACAAAACAAGCTGAATAATTCTACATAGCAAGCCATTTGCAACCAGCAGATTACTGTATTGTTAAAGGAGTTTCATCAAATTTTGCAAAGATTTTGCTTTAGTATTGAAACTGCTATCTATATCACAATACAATATGTGTGTGTGTGTGTGTTATCATTCTTGTATCAAAATATGTGGGTTACTGATGCATTTTATTAACATAATCTATCAATTTAAAAGCAGTGAAAATATATCTATTGTTTGTTGTTCATCAAACTATCGTTATAATAATAATAACAATAATAATAATAATAATAATCCTAGTCATTTCTAATTATCATGCAAATCAATATATACAGCATACTTTTCTAAGTGAATCTGGAGTAAATTGACTTTTCTTTGTTATAGGGTACCACTTTTCATGGGTACATTAGTTGTTAAAAACTACTCATTTATAATGAACAATGATCCTTTTACGAAACAGATGGTCTCCAATTTTCATAATCAACTAATTTACATGCAAAACAAATATTTTTATATTTTTGACGGAAAAAAATGAAATTTGATACCCATCAAAATGATGCACATGCTCACAGTAATGATCACAAAGTATCATATACACTTCCTTCTAAGTCCAACTGCAAACAACCTAGAACCTAATATGCCATTGCATAATGTGTCAGCCAATCTGGGTCTATGTTTGCTTTTTTCACTGATTACTTCCAACAAACTGCAGAGACCCTGACCTGCTAGTGCATGATGTAATGACACATCTGGGTATGCACAGTTAGCAGTTAGCTCTACCTAAGAGTACACACGAAAGCAAAATTCAAAATGGTCTATATATCTTTTCTCAATGAAATCGAATGAAATCTTACACTAATAACAACCATGTTAAAGGCATTCTCATGAACTTTGAAATAGGTCATTCTGCTATGGAAAAGAGCAGTTGTGAAAGAATTCCATTAAAACTTGTTGGTCAATTTACTGCAATAATCTCAGATACATCAAAAATAAATGTAAGAATTTTCTAACAAAAACTATATTGAAGGAAATATGAACCTATATTGATACATTTAATGATGTATACAACAAAACAAGTGGGTAAAGACAAATTGCTGGTGGCATCAGTTATCACTTTTCCTTTGACTAAATTTAATTTTCAACAATTCACATAGAATGTACGTAGATAATTATTTGTTACAGCTATAGTTTTACACATTATACAGCAAAAAAACCCACATTATTAAGTACTTGCCCAATGGACTTGTAAACTCGCAGAAGCTATATCTAAATTAAATATGGTGGCTAGGTGGGTGGGTCGCAGAAGGCACTTTACAAAGTCTTCACCATCCATTAAATCCAAAAACAACTCTTTGTGGAGCCTGGATTGCCTCCATCACCTTCCTTTTAAAATAAATTGACTCCCAATCCCCATTCCTTTTATTGGGAACAGCCAATCATAATACTACAAAGGCATTCAAAATATTGGTAGAACAAAACATACACCCACACCACTCAAATGACAACTGTAGTTGTTTACCTGTCCAAATGCACTAACACCCTTATCTGTTCTGCCACAGCGGTGATAATTGGAAGTTTCTCTGAAAGAAAAACACATATAACTAGTTATTTTTCCTGCAATAATCTCTGAGGAAATCACAGTAAAAGTGGATCCCTGTATTTATTACATGTTCACTTTTTTTAAAGATTGGTGGGGGTAAGTAAAATTGCTAATAAATGCATATAAATATTAATGCGTGAACTTTGTACATACCATCTTTGCTCCCTTCGAAGTCCAACTGCAAAGAACAGAGACCCAATCTGCTCTTGCATTATGCACTGGCAGATATGGATCCCTTCAGTATACACAGTATATAAAAATATTCTCATTACAGGCTAGACATTGGAAACTTAGAAAACAATCAGCAAAGTGTAAAAATATTCTCGTTACAGATAGGACATTGAAAAATGAGAAAATAATCAGTAAAAATATTCCCCTGATATCATACATCCTTTTGAGCTAATTTAAATATTTTGATAAAGCCATAGGCTCATATATAGAGTCGTATCAGGTAAGCAAGCAATGCCAGTTATTAATGGATAAAGACCCAATTCAAAGCCACAATTCTCATCCAGCCTCCAATGAAAACCTCTATGATATGTATGAACTTTGAAACTTCAGTCTCACAAATCTATGTTATTGCATTTGTGTCACTTCAGCTTTCCTGAATTGGTTTTACATCTCTGAGTGAAACAATTTGTCTTAGAGTTTACAATAATCATTAATGTCCAGACAAGAAAACCATCTTAGAGAAATAGCTGCTATAACAGCATCTTTGGTGGGCTACATCATTTTCACAGGACATTAATTATAGTTAAATTACAAAAAGCTTGCCTCAATCTGAATGTACTTTCTTTTAAAGATGGAACTGTCTGAATTCAGCCAAGTTTTCGATATAATTTTACTATTGGAAATGTTTTTAGATAGTGATATAGCCCATCACGATAATGATGTATCCCATCAAAGTAATGATGCAGGTCAATACTAATGATGTATCCCATCAAAGTAATGATGCAGGTCATCACAATAATGATGTATCCTATCAAAGTAATGATGCAGGTCATCACAATAATGATGTAGCCCATCACAATAATGGTGTAGCACATTATAATAATGACATAGCCCATCACAAAAATGATTTATCACATCACAGTAATGATGCAGCTCATCATGATAATGATATAGCCCATAACATTGATGATGTAGCCCATGACATTGATGATGTAGCCCA
>QKMX01353158.1:0-10251 GCA_003401595.1 Venustaconcha ellipsiformis
ATATAACCTAATTATACCTTAAGGCTATTACAGTAAAGTTTTAATTTTGTTTCAGTTTGGACAAAAACCTTATTAGCATGATTAAGCAAATTCACCTGAGGTAGACGAGTCTAATTTGGTTGGCAGACAAGTCAGATTTATTTTGTTGGCATGTCTGTATGCATATGTATATGACCTGGTTAAATATTTATGTCAATATAGCAGGAACATGTTAAAGAAGTTTTATGGTCTCCATGTCTGGTATCTCCTGCTTGAAATGATTAAGAGTTAAAGACGTCTGGGTGGAAAAGCAATCAATCACAGGTTTATCTTCTAAGTGAAACAAGTCAAAGTGAGCAGGCAAGTTAACTGGGTCCTATAAGGTTAATGACTTTCCTAGGGAACAACATTTGCCATGGTAATTTCTGTTATGTATATCTGTATTGTGTGTTACATTTGTGTCCATGATTAGGGATTGTAAGGTTCATTTTTGTAAAAATTTTAACTTGCCAACTTTTGTATATGTCTTAAGAATACAATTTAGGAAAGTTTTTGTAAACATT
Source organism: Venustaconcha ellipsiformis (assembly GCA_003401595.1). Taxonomy (NCBI): domain Eukaryota; kingdom Metazoa; phylum Mollusca; class Bivalvia; order Unionida; family Unionidae; genus Venustaconcha; species Venustaconcha ellipsiformis. Next base: position 543 of record QKMX01353158.1, read on the forward strand.
ACTTAGATTTGAGTTCAGGACATAGGTATTCCCATTGAAAGAAAAACATAGTCTGATCTATGCCAGGTAACTTGCTAAAACTGAAGTAAACAGACCTGACCTTATTTACAAATTTGATGGAAATGTACATTAAGATGACAGAGCAGAGGGCACCATCCACCATTCTCCAAAGTTGGGGGACAGACAACATATAAAAGAACAAAGGAAAATAGTAGATAGCATTTGTTGCATGGTTGTCCAAGTTTATATCGGGTATGGTTGCCACGACAACCATTTTGAAAACCATGTTATTGTTTCTCATCCAGAATGGATAGTCATTTAGGTATGGGTTTTCATCAAAAGACTTTGATAATGTTTAATTGGTCCTAAATGACTGCTTTTACATCCAATATGGTCACCACAGTGGTTAGTATGAAAATCTTATCACTTAAGAATATCTGGGGTTTAAAAATTCCGGAGTTTAAAAAAGATTATGGTATTTAATTGCTGAAATTACAAACAAAACAGTGTGAAAAATTTACATTTAGTTTTGCTGCTTACCTGGATCTGTAGTTAAAATTTGTGTCACAAAGCTAAATCCATGTGGATTTAGTAGTTAGTTAGAGAGTATAGACACAAAACAAAGGGATAAATTATTTATACATAACACTCACTTTAACTAGTCTACATGTCTTTCACAGAATGGTCCACAAATGATGAATGCTGTATTACAATGTCAAATTCTTATTTCAAAATCTTTAAAGTGCTCTTGATTTGTCCTTTTCTGATGCAACATGTTTTTAAGTTCAACAAAATCATTTTCCTGTAACATTTTTCAGTCATAAAACATCCATGAGTCACATCAATAGGGCCTGTTTCTCTTAATATTTGACACCTTTTTGTTTTCAAGTTAGACTGGTCCATTAGGTATGAGTGTATCTGAACAAATCAGTGACGACCTTGTTTCACATTCAAGAAACCCACCTGTTTTCTTGGAACTATTTCATGTACAGTTACTACAAAAAGAAAATAAGGAAATTAGCTGAAGGTTGAACTAATGATAAATGTGCAGCAGCCAGTAGTCATGCAACACAAGTTTCAAACTAATTGTTATTCTTTGTCTCACTCACTCCTGATATATTTGATCTGAACTTGGAAACATTTTAAAAAAATTCTTAACAGGTACCCATTAACAGCTTTAAAACTTCAGTCGCTTCAAGGGATTGTTGCTTATATCCTGGTAACATTTGTAAGCAGCATATATTTTTGATCATATCATATGACCAAATCTCAATAATTCCTCTTGATACAGTTACAATACAGGAATTGCTCAAGTGATATTTCATTCGTTAAATACTAAAAGAGGGCAGATGCTTAACATATTGAGTGTTTAGTCCTCTGCAAGATCAGGGATGTAGAATAGGTCCAATGGGCCCTGCTGTCTCTCATATGAGGTGACTAATGGAGACAGGAGCTGGTTGCCATGCCAGATTGCTGGTCTGAATCCTATCATTGGATCAGTCTGGTGCAGCTCCTATGGTTTGTCCTTTGGCAAGACAGTTTACTGCAATTGCCTTGGCACCTAATAACTTACTTTTGTTGCTGTTCTGTAATGACCAAACTAAACAGTGAGGGTTTCAGTTAACTTGATTTATTAGAAATGCTGTTGATTTTATCTTTTGTCACTTTCTACTGATGTCTCTATAGCTTGTTCATATTTTCTGTCAGTTGGTTTAGAATGAATGTCAGAGCAGAGTTTTAAAACTTTAATGAATATAGCATCACATTAAATAAGAAACTTTTATTATTGAGATAACTCCCAAAAGCATACACCTGGTTAACTGCCATCACATCAAGCTCTGTGAAATCTAGGATGTCACTGCTGTTTGTTCTAATTAGGATTGCAGATGTACAACATAGACTTTGAAATGCTAGTTCATAACATGGCAAAAGACCCATGTATAGATGGTTTATGGTTGGATTCATGTTATGCATAAATATGGTACTCAACATCTGCATTTGCATTGTGATTTTTGCAATATGGAACATTTTTAAATCATTTGGTGCAGCAAAAATATTGTGATCTGAAGATCATGGGTCTGATACTTGCCCAGTCCAGCATGGGTCACCTGTTTCATTGAGACTTTGGGGAAAATTGCTTAGCTCGGATATTCTCAGTATTATATAGTCAATAATGTGTTGAAAGTGTGATTGAAAACCAACCAATAACAATATATCATGCAATGCATTATTATGATCCAGTATTTAGCATGAGTGGTTTAGATGGGAAAACAAAGTATTCATCATTCATATTTGGCAGTGGTTCACTTGATAAATGAAGATAAATTTATTTAAAACATGCTAAAGTGTTCATGTCTTATTCACTAAAAGTTTGAATGAGATTGTGGCTGTATTAATTTCATTCAGAGTGCTGATAGTGAGTTAACTGTTGAGTATGACTTAAATTCATATCTGGAAGTGATGGCTACATTTACAGAAATAGTGTAAAATGGGTTTGCAGCCTAGGATAAAATCTCCATGGATGCTGATGTTTTTTTGCATAGCAACAAAGTAATGTGTTGAGAGCCTGATTTTGAATAAAGTAGGCAGGTAACTTCTCAACAGAATAAAATCAGCATTAATGCTATTCAGTTTTTAAGGTTTTTTTTCTTCATTAAATATGTATAATGATTTTCCTGTCATTTACAGCTATATGGAAATGAAGTCCAAAAATACTGCCTTCTTCCATATCAACAAAAGTTTGTCAGTGAGAAAGTCTGATAACAAAAAAGGCAGATTTAAAATATTTGCCAGTTATGCTTTTTTAGGCTTTGTTATATTTTTAGGCTTTGTTTTAATCAAGCATCTTTTAAGGTTAAAATTTACTCCAGTATTTTGTTGTTTCAGTGTTATGCCTTGAGACAGACTGGTTCCCAAAAGAATGATAGTAAAATGGTGACCAATAACATTAAAACTCTTACTCATACTTTATCATGCTATGTATAAACATTTATTTTGTTTGGTAAAGTTTGCTAGCCTAGCTTTTGTTACTAATAGTAAACTGATTCAAAAGATGTCATTATACAGAATGCAGCATTCATATTAATTGCCATTAATTTTCCTGCATGTTTATTTTGAATGTCATCCAGACATAAAATCTTATCTATCATGACTGATTATCCATTAGACTACAGTTCCTCTCACACTGTAATGCTGTTCATTGGATTTATAAGTGTACTGTGTTAAATGTTAGTGGTAGGTTGTCTTAACTGGGTAAATTATAAATGAATTACTATGTTATTGTTAAGACATCTTGTATTAATCTCAAACGTTTTGTTACAATTTGGGGGCAGTATATTGAAAATGTTGAATGTAAGACTCGAACTCTGTTATTGTTTTGTGCAGTTTATTAAAAATGTTGAATTTTAGACCCAACTTGTTTTTCAGTTTATGGGTAATGTTTTGAAAATCTGGAATGTAAGACCTAAACTCTCGGTTACAGTTTGTGGCCATTGTTTTGAAAATGTTGAAAGTAAGACCCAAATACTCTGTTACTGTGTATGACCGATGTTTTAAAAATGTTGAATGTAAGACCAAAATTCTCTGCTATAGTGTGTGGCCAATGTTTTGAAACTGATGAATATAAGACTCAAATTCTCTGTTATGGTGTGTGACCAATGTTTTGAAACTGATGAATGTAAGACTCAAACTCTCTGTTACAGTTTATGGGCAATTTATTGAAAATGTTGCATGTATGACCCAAATTCAATTACATTTTATGGGCAGTGCATTGAAAATGTTGAATATGCAATCCAAACTTTGTTAAAGTTTATGGACAACATATTAAAAATGTTGAATGAAAGACCCAAACTATCTCTTGCAATTTATGGGCAATATTTTAAAAAATGTTGAATTTGAGACCCATTGGGCAGCAGTTGTCATTTTGGATGCAGAACTTATGTCAAAATATTCACCAAATGATTGATTTTAAAAGGCAATCCCTGTGTATAAGTAACTAAATGGAATAGCACGAAAATGTTTCAAGGAAATGTTTAACATTCTTTCATACAGTATTAACTGAGATAGCTAAAAATGTTCATCTTATATCCACCCAGTATCAGTTGAAAACAGCTGAAAATGTTCCGCTTGCTTCCACACAATATCATTCAAAATCAAATGAAAATGGTAAATTTGTCAGTGTTACCCCAAAAAACTGAATAATTTAAGAAGTTTCCCATGCTCTTTTGGTATTCTGTAGAAGTCCCCACCCCCATGTGTAATGACAGATGAAAATATCAAATCAAAAGATTGTTTTCTAAACATGATGAAATCCTAGAAATCTGCATAATATAGCAATCCATTTACTGTGTAAATCTTATTTTATAACAAGACAGCCCTTTGCTGCATATACCTGTTGTGCATATCAATAATTTTTGTAATTTTTATTCATGGCTGTCAAGTCTATTTTAAGATGTTACAATCATAAAATTGCATAGGATCTATAAATAGATGCTAAAATTATTAGTAAATATGTTGACAAAATTCAGCCTTTTTCTATTGGATAGGTTGATCAAGTGGTATGTTAGAAGAATTAAGTTAATTCTCATTGGATGGTTTAAATTATGCGAGTTCTTCTAAGATGTTGGAAATTTGCAATTTGCAACATAGGTAATCATTTAACTTTGTGCCTATATATAAGTAGCTCAGACAGGGCAGTTTTCTTATTCTTATTTCTTGTGTTCTTGTTGTAACATCAAGTTTGCAGGCATGTTTTTCATTGTATTTAGATATTATTTGAGAGGAAAAATATTTGCCAGGATTATTCATTGGAAACAGAAAGTGCTTGTTTGACTAGAATATCATTCTGCAACTATTGTAAATTATTCCAAGGAGTTCTAAACAACACCATTTTGATAACATGATGATTCTTGATGGACCAGTACATTACCAGTTCTGAAGTTATACATAACTTTTCATTCCTTTTTTTTTACTTCAGAATAATTTTTTTCAGGATTATTTTTTAATTCACTTAATAATACTGTAAGTTCCTCTCACATTTTCATTTATAACTTTGACAGTTAAATTACTTGTTAAGTTTTCCAAAACTTGTTGGTTTTGCTTCTCATTTACATATTTTATTACCATGGAGTCATAACAGACCATACTTCATAGCACAGCAGTTCTCATTTTGTGTAAACCATGCTTCATTTTCATAGGTACAGTATATATTCCTTCATGCTGATTTTATTTCTTTTCCCAAAATTTTAATTTTTTTCTTGCTATGTTTCATTTTCTCTTACTTTTTTTTCATTATAGATGGCATTATGGTTGAATATTCAATGTAATTATTGAGCTATTCTCTATAAGTAAGTGTAATTATTCATATTAGTAATACAGCTAGTGACCATTGTATTGTGACATACAGTGAGGTTGGATAATTAACATCAGACTGTTCATATGCTTTACACTGGTTGCTCACTGTCAGTAAATTGAACTGGTCATGACACCACAGACATGTTATTTAAATGGTTTAGGTGACTGAATTCATGTTTTTATGCCCAGTCTAGTCTGATGAGTAGAAAAGTAAAACATTGATTGCAGTGTAAACACCCACTGATCAGATTTCTGATCAATATACAGTACAGCCTTAACATAGGTCCCTCTCTCCTTGTAATAGTAACAGCTGAATTAGTTTTACAAAAGGTTACTGTTGTTGTTACTAATTTCATGCTTTGGGCAAGAAGCCCTATTGTTTCCTCATAAGAGCTGCTGTGGGTTGGGTCTAAATTCATTATTGCTACTCATGATTCACTTTACCAGATATACACACATACAAGTTTGGTCCAATTGTAAACAATTCATTATATGATGGCAGATAAAGTTCTGTGTTGCATGTTTTACTGATTAGTCCTATAATTGCATAGATCCAGATCTGCTGGCAAAAAAAATAGGCAAGATTGTTAATTTTCAAATTTTCATTGTTTCAAAGCAGATTCCAGATAAATTATTCATAAAGGATATTGATAATATATGAAATATATAGAACAAGATCACTGTTCTTTCTACTCAAGATTATTGTTGGATTCTGGAAAGAGCTTTATTCACACAAAGGATCATTGGTTTGTTTGGCCTTTCATTGTGGTTTCTGAAGAATCCTGTTTCTTTCCACTGAAGAACATTTTTTGTTAAGTCTTTAAATCAGTGGTTATAGCTATCACAAAGAAAATTGCCTTCTTGTTGAGTGATACATCAAAAATTGAGCACTTTCATTTGTACAGGGTGAAATTAATCTGAGATCAAGTATTATTCCTGTTCTGAATAAGCACTCTGTGGAGTTGTAGGCCTTTTTTGGTTACTTTTTTTTTCATAACCTTCATTTAGGTTAGACAGACAGACTGACACACACACACAGCTGTTCAGGTAACATTTATTGTGGTTGAAAATTATTTTATTCCTTTTTTTCTAGCTCAGATATTTCTTAATTTTCTCTATTCTTGCCAATTTAGTCTGTGGTCTCATCCTGATGCTGTTTTTACAGTAACAAATTAGTGGAATTCATATTTCATTTAATCTGATTTCTGCTGTTTTTATTCTCCAGAATGAGGTGTCACTCCAGTCATTATTTTCATTTATATATGCTTAGTAATCCAACACCTTTCATTCTTAAAAGTCGGTTTAGAATAATATTTTTATTATTTTTCTTTATTATTAGCTGTGGATTTTTTTTGTTGATTTTCATCTTCATTAATCAAATAGAGTGCTGCAGACATAGCTAGATGCAAATATTTTTTTCCTGGGATCTGTCCTCCAAGCCCTCAGGCTCCAAGGATGCTAAAATTCTCTCCAGCATGGAGAGTCTTGCTGGGGCTGTTTCTTGCCCAGATCATCTTGTTGCTCCTTCACTCAGATATGGTCATGGAGGTTTCCCAGAAGTTTAGTATGGGTCACAAGTTTGATAGAAAGAATAATGGGTGGTTTGACTCCTCCCCCTCCTCCTTTAGTCAATGCTACAAATTATAGGGTTCATACTACTACCTGGCTTCTTAACCCTCCCATATTGGATTCTGGAGCAACTGTGGATTTTAACATACTTGGAAACCTTACAACTAAGGGCTAGATCTCTTGTTGCCAAAGCCTTGCATGTTGACCATTGCAGAAAGATGAATCTCTGTTACCAGGTGCCCTTAAACATTTGTTAGAAGCACTGGTTAAATCATCTTGGTATGCATTATCTATATCCATGGTTTTACCAGCAGAACTCGGCATCTCTGCAATGATGCTACGTTGGACACATCCAAAGTCTTAGTGGAGCACAGTAAGAACCTTTTAAGAGCTGCTGCTTTTGGAGGCAGAGATCCTTTTTGGAGGATATGTCCCTTTTATGTTATTTTTCAGTTCCAATAAGTGCCAGGCTAAACCTTTTTTCATAGGGTTTGGTTATTTATCACACTTGATTGGTGGGTCCTAGCTGTGATAAAAGAAAGATACTGACTTAAATTTGAGATTTTCCTCTAGTACGTTTCCCACATGTGCTTCCACCAGTTGAATCGGATAAGATTAAAGGTAGAGTTACACTGCCATCTCCAGAAGGATTCAGTAGGGAGGCTGATCAATGGCCAGTCTTGGCCTTCTACTCTTGGATATCCTAGTAGTGTACCAAAAAAAGGAGAGAAAGTTTCTGCTAGAGGAACCTTGCAAGATGGAAACTGGATTTTCACTCTCATCTGACAAGGTGACTTGTCAGGACTGGTTTCTGACTGGAATATCCATGCATTCCCCTGGAACCCCACTCTTGTCTATTTGCAGACATGTTATATTCTGGGTGGGGCATTCATCTGGATCTGAGAGTGATAATTCTTAAGGGTTCAATGGTCCTTGGAAAAAATCTTCCAACACATGAACAATTTGGAAATGTGGGCAGTGTCCTGAGCCCTTCAAGTTTGTGTTGACAAAAAAGAAATAGCAGTGTGATGGTTTCCTTTAAAATAATGTAGATGGTGGCATACCATGTCCCTTCTCTTTGTGTGGTTTGGAACCTCCTTCAGTGGGCAGCTTAAGAAGAGGTTACCCTCCCAAGTTTGCCACATTCCTGGCAAAAAGATTATTTTGGCAGACAGTCAGTCCAGGAGGGATAAGATTGTACTCACTGAATGGTCTCTGCACTAATCAATAGCAGATTCATTTTTCAGACTTTGGGGGGAGACCTTATGTGAACTTTCTTTGTGAAAAGTCTAAAAAAAACAAAAAGCCTCTCTTTTCAAGTTTCCCTGGTCCCTAATCAGAGAGTCTGGGTCAGTGGGTGGTTTCAACTTTAAGTTCTGTAAACCAGTCCAGGACATTACCCCATAGGAGGAATATGTTAAATATGGTTACAGATTTGTAATGTTCTTTTTTACAGCACACTTGTTGCCCATTTGGATACTGAGTCACACCATACTTTTGATAATATTGTAGTTCTAAATATTCTTTATTTTCTGTATTTGGTAATGTGGTTGTATATTTTTATAAAGCAGATAGCTGGGAGAAGTTGCTTTGTAATATCAGAAACAAACTAGAAGGGTGATAAAACATTACCTCCATCCAACTTTCCTTATGTCTTTGTCCAACTTTCCTTATGTCTGTGTCCAACTTTCATTATGTCTGTGTCCAACTTTCCACCTGTCTGTCCATCAAGTCAGTTCAATTTTGCATTTAGGTACCTATGGAGGGACATATGTGTGCCATGAATACATTTATAGTGTTTGGTCTGTTTGGACTGGAAGAATTTGATCACACAAGTCATACAAGTTTTCTCATTTCTGTATGCCTGCCATAACACATAGCAAGTTAAATGTAATTTTATATTGTTGTCTATATCTCTGTTACCAGTTTCATTTCTACACAAGTTGTAGAACACCTAAAGTTAGTAAACATTGTGAATTTCTTGTTTTTAGAGTAATGAAGAACCCTATTGACCTGGCAGTCAAAAGGTCAAAGATCAAGGTCATGATCTTAAAGAAGAAAATGGTTCCCACACAATAACTTTACTTGTCCTGTAAGACAAGCAGTAAATATATTATCTGTACATATATATCATAGAATTAAAAACTTCCCATGTCATCCTAATCAACGTAAATTAAGTTAAAGTACATGTAGTCCATTTTTGTAAAATCATTGCTTACAGATAACTCAAAATGCTGTGATCATTACATTATAGCATTGTTATTACAAGACATTATGTCTAACTGCATCATAATACTATGAGAGACTGGCCATAAAATGTAGTTGCAATTTCTATCTTGTAATAAATGATGATAATGAAACTGTAATACAAATTTAATACTAACAATAATTTGTGAATTAAAATGATTAGTGATATAAGACCTGAAGTAAATTGTCAATGTTGGCTTTCTGTTGCAGAAAAGAGTGATCTCAAAAAATGTGTCACTCTGAAGAAAACAAAATTAATAACTAATTTACCCTTTTCTTTGTGTTTTTTATGAGAAATCTATTATCTTCAGCCTGAGTATGCAGATTTGATGAATTTGATTAAAACACTTATTGAGATGCAATTTTGTTGATATTTAGTGGCAGGGTACATTTTCCATTACCTTTTCTATGTAATTACCTTTACTTCAGGACAGAGATTCAATTAAGAGAAGTGCAAAACAAAATCACACCATCCTAAAAACTTTATACAGTAGACTCTTTATTATCCGCGGTAATGGTGGGGAGAGCTAGCGCGGATAAT